>JANIWU010000021.1:0-132897 GCA_030705145.1 Hagleromyces aurorensis | reverse complement strand
GCAGCACAGCCGTGACTGCGGTTGTGTCGCACTACACCACGACTGGAGCGGACGGCAAACCTACTGTTTTGGAGACCAGTATTTTTGCCAGCGATGCACTAAATATTTACACAACCGTTATGGGCAAGACTGAAGGTGGAGCAACGGCTGTTGTTTCTCATTACACCACGACAGATGGGAAAGGAAAGCCAATTGTTGTTGCAACGACCAGTACTATTCCGAATGTGTACACTACTATAGTTGGTACGGGTAGCACGCGCGCAACAGAAGTGGTTTCTCATTATACGACTACTGCCGCCGATGGGGATATGACTGTTCTAGAAACAACTAGCACGATTACGGTAGAACCTGATGTTTACACGACCACCGTTGGTAGTGGGAGCACAGCGGCTACGGCAGTTGTGTCACACTACACTACGACTGGGGCCGACGGTAAACCAACTGTGGTTGAAACGACGAATAGATGGACTCCTAGTACCACCAGTATATCGGCATCTGCTCGTTTAACTTCATCTATAAGTAATGATGCAAGCCTCTCTCAAAGTTATGGTGAGGATGGAGAACCTGTGGAATCTAGCACAGCGAGTTCGAGTTTGAGTTCCTGGAGCGGTACAGTTAAAACGACAATCATAACAAACACTAATGGCAGTTTGGAGACAGATGTTGTCTCTTACTACTCGACAATTGATGCGGAAGGTAACACTGTTATGACATCCACCGTTCAGACAATCACCTCTGGAGATACCACAAGAAGCACATCGGTGGCTGGACACAAGTCGAGCAGTGTGTCGCACTCCGTGTCTGCATTGCCCGAAATCACGACTACCGTGACACACAGTGACGGCAGTCTGGAGACAGATGTTGTCTCCTACTACTCGACAATTGATGCGGAAGGTAACACTGTTATGACATCCACCGTTCAGACAATCACCTCTGGAGATACCACAAGAAGCACATCGGTGGCTGGACACAAGTCGAGCAGTGTGTCGCACTCCGTGTCTGCATTGCCCGAAATCACGACTACCGTGACACACAGTGACGGCAGTCTGGAGACAGATGTAGTCTCTTACTACTCGACAATTGATGCGGAAGGTAACATTGTCATGACATCCATAGTTCATACACTCATGCCATCTGTCTCCAGTACTACTTCGGACAAACATAGCACTAGTACATCGAGTGTTATATCAAGAACAAGTAGAGAAAGTGACCGTATCCATTATTGGTCAACGGTAGATGCAGATGGAAATGAAGTATTCACCCGCTCAACAGGTGAATCTCAAACCTCAAGTGAGGATGAGGTTACAAGTACTTCGAGATTGGTGATAATGAGCTCATCACATCCAACAGTTAAACCTACCGGGCCATTGTATATGAATACATCAAGAAGACTAACCTCGAGAGAAGTAACACCCACATATCCACTATCATATAGTTCCGAAGCTCCGAGGGATGATTCAAAGTCTAGAGAAGCTAGCTTCTATTCAGTTGTCCCAACAAAGGTATCGGATCACGAAACATCCAGTCTAAGGGTAGACAATGAGCCATCTCAATCCATCCTGAATATAGTAACTACAAACTCACAAGGACCTGGACAGATGACACCAACTACACAACCAACCCGAAGTATCTCTCCAAGTACTACTCAGGCAAGTCTAGCAGGTGCCATTCAACCGATAGATTCAAAAGATAACCACCTCACCACCAGACCTACATTTACACTTTCGAAGGAGAACACCGATAACGCTGGCATCAATACAGCGCAAAGCAGTTTGGCTGCTAATCATCAAACAGCATTAAACGATGATAACACAAGGTCAAATGCTGCGGCTCTACCGACAATCAGACCTTCCACACAAAGTGGCATGGCGTCAGGAATTGTAGCCAGCAGCAGAGCTGACTCGACCACAAACAATATAAACACTGCAGCCCCTATTATGCCATCTAGTTCACCAATAATTACTATGAACCCGAGCGCAAGACCTTACGAAGGTGCATCTATTAGACTGTCATTTAGTCTATACTACATCTTCATTACTGCGGTCAGCGTGATTTTTATGGTATAAGGGATGGGGCTCTATTGTAAAACAAGTTCTTTGATCTTTTAAATTTTCTACCACTGGGGTAAGATGAAGATCTACCAATTCTAATACTATAAGTTCTTCAAAATTGTATAATATTAATCAAATCTATATGTTAAATATTCGTTTCGAACATTCATAATAAGTTTAACAAGGCTTTTTCTTCATTAAAAGACTTCACTAGAGAATTTTGAACTTTGAGTACCCGTTACAAAACATAAAAGGATGCTTCGAAAGCATATGAGACTTTTTACTCACCCTTAGAAAAAGTTATTTCTAGAATATATATCTAAGAATAAGAGCTAAAATAGACACCAATATTGCGCAGATATACCTGTCAAGCCCAAACGACTATTTGCTTTAATAGTATTAATTAATTTAATTGTAGATTTAACACGATACTTTTTAGCAGGGTAATCGAACGAACCTCAAAACGTAACTGATCATATCGTTACAGGAAGAAAACGATATATAAATACCCGCTGATATTAGTAGAAACAGCCATTTAAATTCCATTTACCGATTCCTCAAACTTCAGACACAACAAAAGTTTCTTCAAGCTGCCCAGCATTCAGATTTCCCTCATCCTCGAGTAGATTATTGTCACCATAGAGATGAATGTAACCGTACTGGATCAGTGATTCAGGAATGAACTCATGGTGTTGGTCATAGTGATCGATGAGATCAAAAACCGAATCTAAGGGAGCGCTCAGATGACAAGTACCAACTTTACATTTCAAATTCTCCCAAATGCGAATAATGTGTTCCAGAGACATGCATGGACTCTGCAGCGTGTTGACCCATGGGGTTTTCACCTCTATTGCTATCTCATTTTTGCCGGCACTCAGTGCAGCGTAAGGTGAAGGTACCATTTGGTTCACGATCTCGGCATTTATATGGTAGCCAAAGTCCGTAGGGTCTGACGAGAGTCTACTGACCAAATGATTCTGCAGCCAGTGGTTGATGATGCTCTCGTTTGGTCCAATGACAAAGCTGCAACCGTCGTACGGACATTTATAGCTCGGCATTTTAGTTGCCAGCTCACTCTGCGGGTCAGAGACGCTCACGTCGGCCGGCACCGAAGGAACTGTCTTGACATCAGCCAGTTGTGCACTGGAGTGCGCTGCACTAAGACTCTCTACTTTAGCAGCCTGTTCCTTAATTTTGGACTTCTTTTCGTGTGTTTTCAAATGGCGCCTCAGCTGCTGGTTCGTTGTGAAGCTTTTATCGCATATTGTGCATTTGCGAGGCTTTTCCTGAAGATGTGTCCACTTGTGCACCCTCAAGTGACATGGCCTGATGAACGCCTTGCCGCAGCCAGGCGCGTCGCAAACATACGGCTTCTCGTTCGTGTGTGACCAACGGTGCTGTTGAAGCAAGATGGGCCGAGTGAATGTCTTTTCACATCCCTCGAAGGTGCACTTGTATCTTTTTGATGCTGGTTTTTTTGGGGTAATAGGCACCGTTTCTGTCGTTGCCATTATTGAAGGTGTATTGCTGTCTGGTCACCTGGTGTTGTGCTCGATATCTTTCAACGTCGCTTCAACCATCACATTTATATATTGCCCTAGCGACCCTTCCATGAGTGGTGTAGTGCTAACTGTTACCTGCGTACTCTATCCCGTATGTAGTGGCCAGAGAAACCCATTTTCAATTTTCCCTTTAGGTATTACGCAGAGAAGCGATTTGCTCCTACGGGAATGTTGGGAAACAGGTAATTGTTTGCGCCAGGGACAGCGGCGGAAAAAAGGCAAGCAAAGAGGAGAACCGAGGGCTAGAACAATCCGTATTCCGAAATTTATGCGGAGCCCGCTGCATTTCGCACGCACTTATGCTGATCTGAATTAGTGCGCGTATTGTCTTGGCTGGCCTGTTCCCCAGTTAGCGGGGCTTGGATTCCAGTATTGTTTAACAAAATTCCAGAAGACTAACTGCTAAGAACCAGAAGTGGGGCCATTCCAGGCACACCGAGGGGCCCGATAGGCCACGACTCCCTCCTTCGAGAGCTACTTCCAACAGAGAGTAGGCTCTAAAGTAGGCACAACCACCCCCAGGACGATATTTTGCACAATGCCGAATCAGGTAGTGCGGGTGCTATAAGATTTAGGTGTATCCATGACGTTCCCACATGTGGCACATTAGAACAATTATGTGAGGCAGTCAACCTTGTCCTTCTGTACTACATTTGGAAAGAACTGGCGCACTCTCGACTGCGACGGTTTAGCAATCTCTGTTACAACAGAAGAAGAAAAGTTCTGAAACTTGAATTATTAGTCTCTAATTTCCACTTCAGAACATGACTAAGGACTCTATAAGGACTCTCTACAAATTTGGGACACGGCAAATTTTTGACCAAAAAGCATTATTGAAAAATTCTACATATCACGTGGAACATGAAATTTTTCACTGGTAATGATCTCATCTCATGGCCCGATGTAAATAAAAAGCATTACCACAGAAGAAACACTTGCAGGCTCGGTAAATGGTCTGTCGCTAAACGAGCTCTGTTTGCAGAGCGTTTGTAGTAGTATTGCATATCAAGTTAGAGAGGACGACGCACATCGAGAAACTTTTCAACTGAAAAATTTTTGAGATATCAAGCTCTCTCTCACTTTTGTTGCGAGGTAATTACATGAATAGTGCTGCCACCAACACTTTTTAACACATTAGACACCATGACGAGTAAGAGAAAGGCACCTACTAACGGGAACGACCAAAAATCAAAGCAAACCGTTCTGGAGGAAGACAAAGTGAAATCACTTTTCAACCAAAAGATATGGGACAACTCTTTCCGTGAGGGCCTAAGAGACGAAATCGAGGCTTCTCAGCCATACAACTGGGGATCCATTACAGAATTGATTGATGATGATCTTTTGAGATCTGTGAGAAAGGAAATTGAGACCGAAATCCACTTCACCAAAAAGGAAACTGACATTTACAAAGTCAACCAGAGCGGTGACTTGGCCAATCTATCTGGCCTTGACTGGGAGGATCTGTCCCGTCTGCCAAACTTGTACAAGTTGCGCCAAATTTTGTATTCCGAGGTTTACAGAAACTTTATTGGCTACGTTACTGGCGCCGGAAAGCTATCTGGCCAGAAAACTGATATGAGTGTCAACACCTATACAAAGGGATGCCACCTGCTGACACACGACGATGTCATTGGCTCTAGAAGAATCAGTTTCATCCTTTACTTACCTGAGCCGGACAGAGCATGGAAGGCACACTACGGAGGTGGCCTGAGATTGTTCCCAAGCATCATTCCTAATGTGCCATATTCTGATCCTTGTGCAAAACTAGTGCCTCAGTTCAACCAAATTGCATTTTTCAAAGTGCAGCCCGGATTTTCCTTCCACGATGTCGAGGAAGTCAAAGTGGACAAGCACAGACTTTCCATCCAGGGTTGGTACCATATCCCACAGCATGGGGAAGATGGCTACAAACAGGGCGAAGAAGAGGAATGGGTGAAGACAAACACATCTACTTTGGCCCAGTTGGAGTGCAACGTTCTACAAGACTACGAGTTCCCAAAGAGTGAAAGAGACATTTTGCCATACCACCAGGTTAAACACTTCGAGAAGATCATTGGCAGCAAGCCCTCCCAAATTGAACAGATTTCTAGAGAGGTCACACCAATCAGTGCCATATCTGATGATGATTACCTCACTGAGGAGGAAAAGGAGTATTTGTCACATTACATCGCCGCAAACTACTTGGAAAATGCCGAGATAAAAAAGCTGCAGGCAAGTTTCTTGGAAAACTCTGTTTTACAGATCAGCTCGTTCTTGAACGACAGCAAATCTGAGCTATTGAAGAAGTTAGTCAAGAAAAGCGAGTTGGAGAAGGAATGCCCTTATTTGTGCAAGGATGTCCGTGCGCCATGGAAGACCGCTAACCCACCCCACAAATGGAGATACCTATATATCGACGGTAAGTCCGACGAGCATTTCGAAACGGAACAAGACATTTTGACAAACTTGAACAGAGAAGAGTCGCCAAACTTTACTCTGTTGAAGGACACTCTAGACAAGAAGGAGGAGACCACGGAAATTGCATTGGTTGAGCTGGTCCAATTCTTCAAGAGCACCATTTTCAAAAAGTATCTAGCATTGGTCACTGGTCTCTGCCCATTGAGTGAGCAGTTGCTAATAAGAAGATTCAGACCGGGCAACGATTTCACACTGGCCACAAAGACCCAGGTTAGCGAGCTACTGAAGAACGTTGCCGGCTACCTCGACGCCGTTCTAGAAGGCACCATGTGCCTAACACCTAGCTCCGGCTGGGAGCTTGGCGAGCTTGGCGGCTACGAGCTGTACATGGCTGACGAGGAGGAGTCTGCTGGCGCCGAGGAGACGCTGAAATCCCAGTTGGAGAAGGACGTCGAGGACGCCGCCGTGTACCGCTCCGACGACACGGGCGACTCTGTTCTTCTGAACGAGCCACCGGCCTGGAACACGCTGACTCTGGTGCTGCGCGACGAATCCGTCCTGGAGTTTGTCAAGTACGTCAGCTGGGCTGCTAAGGGCAGCAGATGGGACATCAAGATGCAATGGGACGTCAAGTCCGTCGAGGAGGACGCGGAATGAACGGATCCTGAGAGGGTACAGCAGCCCGACGGCCCGAGACGGGCCGAGAGAGGCATGCGACGATCCAGAGATACCACGGACTAAAGGTTACTACTTGTTCGACATATATAGACGGGAAGAATACTATTTAAGAACGTGAGAAATGATACTATAGCTGGCTTGGTTTCCTAACAGCACAAGGTGGTGCAGCGCCGGCGAGACAGCCCCGTCGACGCTCACTTCTTGGTGCGGGCGTCCGACTCGATGTCGTCGAACTCCTCTGGGGCGGGCTCTGCGTCGCCGTCGTCGTCGATGTCCTCAGACATGCTTATGGGCGCATCTGGGGTCTTCTTGACGTCCTTGGCGTCTGCAGCGGTTGCGCCCTTGGCCAGCGGCTCGGAGGCGGCGACGAAGTCGCGCATCAGCTTGGCAGAGGCCTCGAAGTAGGCCAGCTGCGCGGAGGCGAGCTCGACCAGGTCCGACGCGAAGCCGGCGTGCGAGATGACCTCCTGCATGACGATGGTGGCATCCTCGGTCGACTGCGCGAATTGGTCCTCGAGCGTCTCCATCTGGACGCGTAGCGCGGCCTCCTTCTCGGGCTTGGCCTGGGCCAGGTTGGAGCGGGCGACGTCGTATTGCAGGCGCTTGTACTCGACGTCCTTGCGGGCCTTGAGCGCGTGCTTGAGGTCGCCGTCGAGGCGGGCGCGGACCTGCTTGTTGAACTTGGTCAGGATCTGCGTGTCCTGCTGGATGCGGGCCTGCGCGATCTTGGCCTGGACGTCGCTGAACTTGAGCAGGGTGCCGGCCAGCTCGGCGTCCGCCGGGTCGTTGATCTTGTACAGGTACTCGCTGGCGTTGAGGGCGACCTTGCTGAGGGCGTAGTTGAGGGTGCGGGGCTCCTTGGCCGGGCCGGGCGTGACAAGGATGTTCTGGGCCTCAGTTGCAGATGCGGCGTGCGACAGCTCCTGCACCTTGGACGCGAACGACTTGGAGAAGTCGTTGACGGACTCACTGATGTACTTTGGGTAGTCGTACGACTCGTTCTCGTAAACCGCGGTGACCTGCAGGAAGTGCTCGTAGATGAGCTTGACGGTGTCGACCTTGCGCTCCAGCTCGAGATACTCCTCTGGGAGCTGCGAGATGTCGGTGACCTGGCCGAGCTTCTCCTGGACCATGCGCTGCGACGTCTGCGCGAGCGTAGGGAGGTTGGCGGAGAGCTCCTGGGTCTTCTGCGAGACGGAGGTCGAGAGCTCCTGGAACTTCTTGTTCAGAGAGGAGGTGAAATCGTTGAAGGACATTGAGTGACGCCTGGGGGAGAGAGTGTGTGTGGTTGTTTGGGGGTGTTTGAGTTTGTGCGTGCGGTTGGCGTGCCTTTTTTTCACGCGGCGCGCTTTACAGCAGCTACGCGCAAGCGCAGGCAGCGGGCGCGGCAGCTGGCGCGGCAGCGGCAGCGGTGAGCGCAGCAGCGGACCCAATGGAGCGTAGTTGGGACCGCTCTGCGGTGCACGGCCACGCCGTTGACACCAACGCGCGCCCCGGCGCCGACGACCGGTGCAAGAGCAACAACCGTAATATTCGTACAATATGATCCAAATATCGAAATCACATTGTACGAAACAACCGTCAATTTGAACTCACTTGTTACCCAGCGCACACATCGCTGTATATCCGGCGCCGTCGCTGCACCGGCAGTTCCACCACTGTTTCCACCACTGTTTCCACACGCTCGGCGGCAGAACAGAGCGGGAAGGTATTGCGGCGCTGTTGCAGTGTACAGTACCAGTGTCCCAGGCCATTGGCGGCTGCGCTCTGGCGCTCCGCTGCCGGGCTTTTCCCTTCATCCACCGGTGTTGTTTGGCTCTTCGCGTCGGCGGCGGTGTCTTCTCCGCCGGCTGTTCAGCTACCCGGACAACGCAAGCGACTGCCGTCAAACGTTTTCAAGCGTTGCAGTGGAAACAGCGAAAAGGGCCGCGTGAGGGTTTGAACGCGCGCCAAAGCCGATTGCAGCAGCGGCGAGCACAGGAAGGCGTCCGGTTACGGGGGACACAGACAGGGTGTCCGGTAACTGCGGATACAGACAGGTGTCCCGTGAGCAGGCGTGAGCAGACGCAGGCCCGAGGACGGTGCAGGTGTGATGAAGTGTGGTGAGGTAGTCTGGATCGGTGTAGAGATGCAACGGCAAGCGCAGTGGGTGGAAGCGCAGTAGGCAGTGCAGCGGTCTTTGCAATTGCAGACGCACTGGTCTCATCGCGTTTTACGGCGCTGCTGTACATGCAAAATGAATCATCATAAGGGAAGCACTAACGACTGCAACTGAAGACGCGGGCGCTAACGCTAACGCAGACGCTAACGTACACCCGCATACCACCCCCAACAACCATGCTGACCCGAATCACCCTGCGACCCCCCGGGGGCCACCTCTCGAGATGGCCCGTGTGCGGCCTGCTGCGCACCAGAGCCACGCACACCGGCGCCGCGCAAACGAGACCGCGCATCCTCGGCGCCGCGCATCTGGATGGCTCCGCTGCCCAGGCCCACAAGCACCCTCACAAGCAGTCCCACAAGCAGCCTGGAGAGCCCCACGCCTTCAACCAGCTCATCTGCATGGGCTTCGACAAGCACTACAAGATCCGGTCCAACATCGAGCTGCTGATCAAGGACTACGCGACCAAGCCGATCCCAGAGATCCAGTTCGACTACCTGACGCGCTTCAAGCCGCCGCTGCGCGACCAGGAGCACTTCTCGCTCAGCATCTCCGTCATCAACTTCCTGCTGGCGTACACCTGCCGCCAGCTGAACGCGATCCAGACGCTGCCGTACATCGTCGTGCTCAACCCGAACATTGAGGTCACCAACACGCTGTACCTGCGGACGCTGGAGTCGCTGCTCTCCATCGAGTATCCGTACGGGCTGCACGACCGCACGGTCATGCAAGCCGTGCTCCAGACGTTCTTGGACGACCACCAGGACACGCTGGTCACGTTGTCCCGCGGCTTCCAGGAGGTCATGGAGTTCTACCCCAAGGAGAAAGTCTTCAGTTTTCTGAACCGGCACCTGAGGGACCGCATCTCGATGAAGCTGCTGGCCACGCACTACCTGACGCTCCTTGAGCAACGGGACGCCGATGACGCCATGATCGGCGTGCTGCACAAAAGCCTGCGGGTGTCCGACCTCGTGCGGCAGGTCGCCGAGTTCGTTGGCGACCTGACCTTTGTCAAGTACGACAAGATCGTCCCCGTGAAGATCGTCGAGGGCAATGACGTGACGTTCCCCTGCATCCCGACCAATCTAGAGTACGTGCTGACGGAGGTCTTCAAGAACTCGGCGCGGGCGCACATCGAGGGCAGCGGTAGCGGCGAGCTGGACCACGCGGAAACCCCCGTAGAGGTCACCATTGTGCGTGAGGACAACGAGTTGGAGATCCGCGTGCGCGACTTCGGCGGCGGCATTCCGCCCAAGGTCGAGGAGCGCATGTTCGACTACTCATACAGCACGGTCGAGGAGAACAAGAAAGACAACGGCTCCGAGGCGTACATGCTGCCCGGCGAGGACGTCAACAACGTGTCGGGAATGGGCTTCGGCCTGCCCATGTGCAAGGCGTACATGGAGATGTTCGACGGGCGCATCGACGTCCAGAGCCTGTGGGGATGGGGCACAGACGTGTATCTGAAGCTGCGGGGCCCGCCGGACGCGCTCCTGCGGAAGAAGGTGGATCCTGCGCCGTAGACAATATGATGTCCCCAACATGGCCGAGCGTGCAAGCAGTGCGAGTGGTCACCGCATTTTCCAACACTCCCTAGCTCCAGAGACGCAGCCGGACCTTTCTGGCCCACCATTTATATGTATTCGGAGGACAGCCTATTTATTAAACTTAAAACTATATACATGAGAGCAACATCCGCTCACAGACGCCCGCTTAGACGCATTGGCAGCTGGCTGACGTCCCGGTGCGTCTTGGACAGCAGCCCGATGGCCTGCGCACGCCTGATGGCCTTCGCCATGCGGCGCTGGTTCTTGGCCGACAGTCCCGTCACGTCGCGGTGCATGATCTTACCCGTGGACGTGATGAACTGCGACAGGATCTCTGGGCTGGTGTAGTAGTCGAGCGGGTTGGCGCCGTGCAGGTCAAAGAGGTCCGTCCCCGCGCGGCGCGTGTCCCTGTGCTTGCGCTCCAGGTTGAGCTTGTGGAGCGAGAAGTCGAACGGGTCGTACGTCGAGCCGTTCACAAAGTTCTTGCTAAACCGCGGGTCTATCCTCTTGGCCGCAGCCGGCATGTTTGCGGAGCCCACGTCCAGTTGGGTCTTCTCGTTCAGCTTGAAGTTAATGGAGCTGTGCATCCTCGGAGGCTGGCTGCTGAGCCATCTCCGGACCAGTGGTGCGGCAGCACCCAGACGGCAATTCGCACTGGTGGTTCTAATCATTAAAATGGCGACTCAATCAAAGACGAGCCCTTCTCTCTGCTCTTCTAAGCTTTCACGCTGCTGTTCGCTGTTGTCCTGCCTTATGCGCATCTTCTTCACTTTGTCAATATTCATGACTGACGTACAGAGCGATACACCAATATATATGAATATCCATAAAGAAGCATATATAAGGATAGGTGCGACAGAGAGGGAAGAAACATCAACATCAACGCAACTAACAGGCAAAGCGTTTATTCCTGCAGCCCGCATATACCACAAATTGGCATAAGGCTGTTTTCCATTCGACGAGCACTGCAAACTGGCTACTTTTTCCGTGTTTTCGCGCCTATTTCCCCCCATTTAGCTCCCCAGCCGCGCAAGGATCCGGCAACCGATGACTGTCGACTACAGCCAAAACAAAAGAACCACGGATCCCAGCTCATCAGAAAAACCACTCGCACGACATTACACACCCTAGGGAACAAATAGCCGGTCTTTTTTTGCGAAAATGACAAGTTCGGACATCTGCACGTATTGCAGCAACAGCGTGCAGGCCGAGGGCATGTGGGTTCAGTGCGAAATGTGTCCGCAGTGGGTCCACATTCGGTGCATCCCACTCAAGGCGATACGGACGGTAGCAAAGGACAGCGGCAGCGCTGGTGCCGCCGACTACCCGCGGCTCGTCAGCGAGATCCGCCGGTTCATATGCCAGCACCACGGAGGCGCTGAGCTGCTCGAGGTGACGCCCAGGACGAAGAAACGGCGGCGTGAGCCCGCCGTTGCAGATAGCAGCGCTGGTAAACGCAAGAATCTGCGCCAGAAGCGCGCCATCGACTACGTCGCGCTGAACGAGGGCGAGGCCAAGACGCTCAAGCACGAGCACCCGCACGTCCCGGTCTTCCTGCGCTGTTTTGAACGATGGGCGTCTGACAGCCGCATGGACGCGCAGACGTTCTGCGAGAAATTCCAGGACGTCCAGGTACCGCTGCTGATCTCGGACCCCGCCAACAGCGGCATCCATCTCCCGGACTTCAGCTCCGCTGCGCGGCCCGCCACGCTGACCGTGGACGACGTCGCCGAGGCGCTCGGCGACGACTACCCCGTCCATGTCATGGACGTCCAGACGCAGCAGAACGAGCAGTGGACGATGGGCGCCTGGCGACAGTACTTCATGGACACCACTCCGGGCGACAGAGACCGTATCCGGAACGTCATCTCCCTCGAGGTGTCGCACGAGACGCGGCTGCCTATCACACGGCCGCTTGCGGTCGAGCAGAACGACCTCACCGACACAGTCTGGAATGTCCGCAACCTACCGGACTGCCCGCGCCCCAAGGTCACCAAGTACATTCTCATGTCGGTGCAGAACGCATACACGGACTTCCACCTGGACTTCGCGGGCACGTCTGTCTACTACAACCTAGTGTCGGGCCAGAAGAAGTTTATCCTCTTCCCACCGTCGAAGCGTAACCTGGACAAGTACAGAGAGTGGTGCTTGAACGTGCACCAGAACATGATATTCCTGGGCGACCTGCTGGACGACGGCGTCGCGATGGAACTGAACGCGGGCGACCTCTTCATGATCCCCTCAGGCTACATCCACGCCGTCTACACGCCGCAGGACTCGCTGGTCGTGGGCGGGAACTTCCTCACGTTCCGGGATATCCGCAGACAGCTCGAGATTGCCCAGCTCGAGCGCGAGACGAAAGTGCCGAAAAGATTCACGTTTCCGAAGTTTGATCTGCTTATGGGCAGGACGTACGAGTGGATACTCACGGGCCTGCTCGAAGAGGTGTGGAAGGAGGGCGCTCTGCCGTCGTGGCTCAACGCGGGTGCCCTCTCCGCGCTGCACCACTACATGGCGCTGCCGGACACGCGATTTCGGCCCGCAGAGTTCACTACGAAGAAACTGATGCTCAAAATGGGTCAGCACAAGTTTTCGAAGCTGGGCTTGCTGGAGCTGGACTCAGAGTGATGAACATAACGGCCGGCACAGAGGCGATGCCTCCGCTTTCCGCCTCGATATGGGCGGCTTTCCAGCTTGCCGTCCAGCCACACATGCCGCAACAGGTGCAGACGTCCACAACGAATCGCACACTCCTGCATCGCCTCTTCCCAGCGTGTTAGCGGTTCTGATCCACTGCGTCCGTCACCCTGTACTACCATGCGTGCCAAGCCTTCGCCCGGTCTTTTCATCGTTTCACGTGACTACAGGCAACGGGCATAGACTCAGTGATTTATTCCTCCCTGTCGATCAAAGAAACCATTCCGGTGTCCCGCAGTGCGAAGAAGCGCATACAAAGCTGGAAGACACGCACCGCTCTGCTGCAATCGACGACAGAGACGACGGATAGCGATGGAAACTAATTTGAGCTCTGTGGTGCTCGCAATTGCGCTGCTCTGCACGACACTGGCCGTGACGAAGCTGATTCTGAAGTCGTCGTCCGCGGGGCCCGTACTCAGCCAGGAGGAGTTCAGAGACTTTAAGCTCATCTCGAAGACCGAGCTGACGCATAACACCGCGCTGTACCGCTTCGCGCTTCCAAGACCCTCTGACGTGTTGGGACTGCCCATCGGCCAGCACATCTCGATCAAGGGCACCATCAACGGCAAGGACGTGCTGCGCTCCTACACGCCGACGTCGCTCGACTCGGATGCCAAGGGCTACTTTGAACTGCTGGTGAAGTCGTATCCAGAGGGTAACATCTCCCGGCTGATCGGCGAACTCGCCATTGGGGACAACATCAGCGTCCGCGGGCCCAAGGGCTTCTACCAGTACGAGCCGAACATGTACGCGCACATTGGCATGGTTGCGGGCGGTACGGGCATTAGTCCCATGTACCAGATTATCAAGGCCATCGCTGAGAACCCACAGGACAAGACGAAGGTGTCGCTGTTGTACGGCAACATGACCCTGGGTGACATCCTGCTCAAGGCCGAGCTGGACAAGATCGAGCACGACGCTCCCGAGCAATTCCGCTTCCACTACATGCTGGACACGCCGCCTAGCAGCGGGTGGAACGGCGGTGTTGGCTACGTCACGCTTGAAGTCATGAAGGAATACTTGCCTTCACCAAAGGATGACGCCAACGTGCAATTGTTGCTCTGCGGACCACCAGCGATGGTTTCTGCGCTCAAGAGAAATGCTGTTGCGCTGGGCTACCAGCGTGCCAAGCCTATCTCGAAGATGGGCGACCAGGTGTTTGTATTCTGAGTGCTGACAGCCTGTCGGTCCAACGGCTTGGCAGCAGAGAGCGCCATTGCTAGTTATAGATACTGTTTGTACCTTTATTATTTAGATCTAACTTTTATATCATTAGCACCGCTGCGTGCGCAAGCGGTGTCTCACAGGTTGAGCCGTTTTATCTGCTCTAGTCTGTCGTCGACGGCGCGCGTGAAGCTTGATGCGTTCTGGTCGTCCAGCAGTTTGGCGTGGATGGACTGCAGTGCCTTGATGGAGTCGATGTCCTCGATGACACAGGAGATGTTGATCTCGTTGGCACCCTGTGAAATCATCTCGATGTTGATGCCCTGGTCGGCCAGGGTAGTGAACATGGTACCGGCGATACCGATGTACTGTTTCATGTGCTTGCCGACCAGCGAGACGATCGCCATCTTCTTGGTGATGTCGACGGAACCAAGAGCCTTGAGCTTCTCGATGGCCATGCGCAACGCCTTGAGCGAGTCGTTGTCCGGGATGGGCAGGGCCATCGAGACGTGCACCTCGGACGTCGAGATGAGGTCGACAACCAGCTTGTGGCGGTCCAGGATTGTGAAGATCTGCGCCAGAAAACCATGCGAAAGCGTTTTCTTGTTCGAGTGGATGTTCAGCACGACGATGTCGTTCTTGGTGGTAATGGCCGTGGCTCCTCTGCGGCGCTTCTCGAAAAACGAGGAACTGAGCGCCTCTGGCGGATGAGGCGGCGTCGCCTCACCCTTCTTGGCGATGTCGTCTGGGTAGATAACGGTGCCCTGGCCGGCCGGATTCTGGACGTTTTTGATTCTGATGGGAATCTTGGCGCGGATGACCTGTTCCATAGTGAACGGATGGATGACTTCCGAGCCGTAGTAGGTCAGCTCTGCAGCCTCCTCTGGAGTGACGCTCTCGAGCAGCCTAGCCTGCGGTACCTTGCGTGGGTCTGCGGTGAAAATACCGTCGACCTCCTTCCACACCTGCAGCTCGTCCGCGTTGAGCGCGACGGCGACGAGGGCGGCGCACAGGTCCGTGTAGCCACGGCCGACACCGTTCAGGAGACCCATTGGCACGAGCCCAAAGAAGCCTGTGACGACGGGCACGACGCGCTCGCCAGCAGCCATGAAGGGGGCCAGGCGCTCCCGCAGTGCCTGCACGAGCAGCGTGTAGAAGGTCGTGTCGAGGGTGGAGGCCGCGACGTCAGCGGGCACAATGTGCGTGAGGTCGACGTACTCGGCACGACAGCCGCGGTCGTTGCACAGACTGGCCATGAACAGACAGCTGAGCTTCTCACCGCACGACATGACAAGGTCCATGGTACGGGTGCTGACCTCGCCCAGGATGCGCGACGCATCCAGGTAGCGCACGACGAGGTCGAGCTCGCGGTTGGTGTCCGTAACGAGCTTTGTCTGCAGCACGGGGTCGGTGATGTGGTTCTCGGCGTTGCTGATGTGGTCCTGGCGCACGGCCTCGATGACGTCCGCGAAGTCGCTCTCCTGGGCGGCCAGGTCGCAGCACCGCAGCAGGCGCGAGGTGGTGCCCTCGACCTTGGTGTACGACGAGCGCGCGGAGCACACGACGGCGACGTTGCTGTCGTGGCCAAGCGGGTCGGTGTAGCACTTGACGATTTCGTCGACAATCTGGACGGGGAACTTCCCGACGGAGGTCCCGCCGAACTTTTGGACGACCCAGTTGGCAGCTGCGCTGGGCTCAATCATTGAAAGTGTGTGGTGTGTCTGGGGTGTGTGGTGCGTGCGGCGCGTGCTCTGCGTTCTGTACGATGCGGTGCGCGTGCGTGTCCGCTTTATATACTGCAGTTGGCCGTGTGTAAATTGACCTTAATGTCGCTCGGACTCATTTGCGTCCGGCAGCTGTGGAAAAAATTTCAGCTTGAGTCATCGCGGGCGAACTGGAGAATACGCACAGCACGCAAAGCGCGTAGAGCGCGCAGATCATATTCGTGGCGCACTGCAAATAGGTCTGGTGTGGTGGCGGCGGCTGACATACCGGACTGACATACCGGACTGGCATGCCGGGCTACACGGCCCACGACGGCACGAGATCGGCGTCCTCAGCAGCGCCCATGTCCAGCGGCTGCGCTGGGTCCCAGCACAGCAGCGCCAGCGCGCAGAACAGCGCCACAGCAGCCAGCAGCCAGCGGTACGCCGTGGCCAGGAGCTGCGCCGGGTCCACGCTGCGGTTCGCCCGCAGCACGGGCCCTGCCGTGGGCTCCGCGGCGGACGGCAGCGCCGGCGCGGCGCTGGGCTCGATCAGACCCTTCATTGAACCCGCAGGCAGGTCGTACACGAGGCTCTCCATCGAGTGGCCCACGTCGTCGAACGGGAACGTCGCATCGCGGCCGCCGTACTTGAGCAGCACGCGGTAGCCGCCCGGATGCGTGGCCATGATGGGTGCGACGTCGTAGACGCGACCGTGGATCACCATCCAGCAGTCGTCGCGGGCGGTGTGGCGGCGGACCTCCCTCCAGCAGACGTACGCGGGGGCAGCCGGCGCTCGTCGGCGGCCGGCACGCCCTGCTGGCGAACTCGCGTGCCCTGCTGTCGCGGTGGCGGTCGCAGCAGCTGCCACAGCATCATCCACAGCTGTGCTTGCGCTCCTGCTCCCGCTCTCGAGTTCCCTCTTGCTCTCTTCCTCCCATGCCCCGTCCTCCTGGCGGCTGGCCCTCGCGGCTTGCTCTCGCGCCGGCGGCAGTGTTGCGGAGCTCGTTTTGCAGCTAGCAGGCCCCGGTGGCGCTGCTCGGCGGTCTGGCGGTGGTTTGGCGGCGCTGGCGTCCTCTTTGCAGCTCGCTGTGCGCTCCTGTGTGCTTTTCAGCGCCGGTTCCAGCGTGTGCTCTCGATATGTGGTGACGGCCCTCTGCAGTGTGGGGGCGTTCCTGGGCGGCTCTTGCGTGGTTTTTCACCGTTCTGGCAGGTTCCGAGCTTGTTTGCACACTTTTCACCCACGATCACCGCTCTTGGCGTCCGTTTCCTGCTCTTGTTGCGCTTGTTTACGCTCTTGATTGTGGGGTCTTTGTTGTTCCGCCGCCTGAAGAGACGCATCTCCGCTGCACGGAGGGCCGTCGGCCCTTGGTGATGTCACGTCGCACGGCGCAGCCCAGGCACACGTTAGGTTAAATCTTTCAGCGATCGCCAAACGAACAGGCAGAACAGCGCTAGCAGCAGAGCCAGCAGCAGAGCCAGTCCGCCAAACCACCGGTCGAAGCGCACTTCTGGACCGTTCTACTCCTTGATCAGCAGCGCATACCGGCCCCAGATCTCCCGGTACCCCCGCGCGCTCCGCCCCCAAACACCCCCAAGCCCGCACACCGCTCGCCCACCGCTCGCACACCGGCCCAGGCTTCTGCATATCAGCCAGCACAGCCCCATGTCGACGTCGCCACAGGTCAAAAAGACGCTGGGTGCGCTCCTGCGCGACCCCGGCAACAGCTCCTGCGCCGACTGCAAGAGCCAGGCGTACCCCCGCTGGGCGTCGTGGTCCCTCGGGGTCTTCATCTGCATCAAGTGCGCCGGCATCCACCGGTCGCTCGGCACACACATCTCCAAGGTCAAGTCTGTCGACCTCGATATCTGGAAGGAGGAGCACCTCGAGAAGCTCGTCGCCATGCAGAACAACGAGGTCGCCAACGCGTACTACGAGGCCACGCTGCCCGCGGACCGCCGCGGCGCGAGCCTCGGGGCAGACGCCAACCAGCTGCAGGCGTTCATCCGCAGCAAGTACGAGAAGCGCCAGTGGGTCGGTACCGTGGTGCCGCAGCCGCAGCCGCAGCCCCGGGCGCAGCGGCAGGCCCAGCGCGCCCCCGCGGCTGCGTCAGCCGCGCCGGCGCCCGCAGAGGACCTGCTAGCCGGCAGCACCAGCAGCACCTACCAGAAGCGCAGCGCCGGTGCCAGGCCCTCCGCTTCGAGCAGCCTGCTCGACCTGCAGCTTTCGTCGGTGCCCCGTGGCGCCAGCAACAGCTCGAACGCGGCCCGCTCCGCCAGCGCCAGCAAGACCAGTCTGACGTCGCGCTCGGCATCCACGGTTAACCTCTCGGACGGCTCGAAGACCGCTGGCCTCACAGACCGGCCCGACCTGAAGAAGTCGATCCTGTCGCTGTACGCCAAGCCGTCACCGCCGGCGTCGACCGCCAACGTGGCCGGCCGCGGCTGCTCGCCGGGCCAGTCTGCATCGGCACTCTCGCTGTCCAGGGACCAGCCGTCGGCGCTGGCTGGCCTGGGCACCGCCAGCACGGCTGCCGTCAACAGCGTCAGCCAGAACGTGTCAGCCATGTCGCTAGACGACGACGAGCTGTTCAAGAATGTGTGGTCGTGAGCTGCGGCCAAAACTCCTGCATGATTAGCACGCTGTTCCATATACACGTATAGAGATGTATGATAGTATAAACCTGTCACTTTATAAGAGGCTGCGCAGATTGCGCAGATTGTGCAGATTGCGTAGCTGCCGTGGGTGCGTATGAGCAGCAACCACGTCTCTAGATCGGTTATTGCAGGCCTCAGCCCGTCGTGGGCAGCCCAACGTACACCTTGAACGAGTCGTAGATCAACCACTGGAAACTCGTCAGGGTGCCGATCATGAATATCCTCACCGGCAGCCCGTTCCACAGGCCGCGGAAGCCAATTGCCTTGTAGATCCGCTGGGTGGTGGCGCCCATCGACTCACCGGGCTTCCGGTCGTTGTTGACCTTAGAGACCATGACATCTGCCGGGTGCGACACAATTGCGCACAGGATACCGGCCAGGTACCCGCCCGCGAAACTGACGGAGATCTGCTGCAGGCCGGACATCTCGCTCTTGGGCCGGGGCATTCTGGCGTAGATGGCCTCGACGATCTTCTCGAACGACGTGAACTTACACATGGTGTAGGGGATCTGTCTGCACCACAGCGGCACAATGCCCTTGTAGAGGCCCGAGAGGCCCTCCGCCGTGTACATCTTCGACATGCCCTGGACAACGTTGTTGCAGAAGGGTGGCATCGTGGTCTGCTGCTTGACCTTGATGGCCTCGAACGGACACAGCATGATGTCCGCGAGGAACTCGGCCGAGGCCGAGGCGGCCAGGTAGATCGAGGTCTTGTAGCGCGCCGCGGTCTCCGGGCTCAGAACACTGTGTGAGTAGTAGTGCTTGAAGTACTCGTAGAAGCCGTACTTGCCCGCACCCTGCAGCGAGTAGCCAATGAAGGTTGCGCCGACACCCGTGAAGACCTTGCCAAGACCCTCGTTGCGGATGATCGTCTTCCAGCCGTCGAGGTTCGATCGGTACAGCGCGGGGTTCACCTGCAGCCGGCACTTAACCAGGTCGAGCGGCGTCACACTGGAGTGGGTCGGGCCGCACGCCACGATGCCCCCCAGCGTGCACGCGGCGTAGAATTCCTTGGTGTACAGCTCAATCTTGCGTTCTGGCATCTCTCTATCAATGCAAAACGTGTGTTGATGATACCGTGGGACCGGTGGCTGCGACGAGGGAGCAGAATTCTTTCCCCGTTATATATAAGCTTGCCATTGGGTACCTCGACAGCCGTCCGAATATCACTCAGTGCACGGTCCTCCTTGAGCGATTTCCTAGGGGGGCCGCGTTGCGGAACAATATGCAGGACAACGTAATGGCATTTGCGCGGAGGCAGGGGCCGGCGCGTGATATCCGCGTGCGCGGAGAATCAGCCGTCGATGCGTGAGCGTGAGCGTGCTCGAGCGAGTGCGATTGGATGGATGGCATGGTCATGGGCCTACTTGCCGTGTGTGGAGGAATAGTCGATCGTTTTGGCTTTGAGCGACTGCCTGAGGTTTGGGACTGCGGGAAGTGACATTGCCTTTCAAAAGTGCTGGTAGGATGGGGCATCCTCTGCTGCACGGATGTATTCGGCTAGAGGGTGGGTCTACATTATGACACTTGCATCTGGGTGACATCGCGCGACAACGCCTCTGTTGCCCCAGGCTCAAACACCGCCTCAGCAACGCGTCAGTTGGCCCAGGGTAAAGCATTATAATTGTTGCTCTTCAACGAGAAAGGCCTAGCAAGTGCAAATCATCAGCTTACGTTGATTACGTCCCTGCCCTCTGTACACACCGCCCTTTGCCGGCGCCGATTGAATGTCCAAACACCGGCCCAAACCAAAACCTCCCCAAACGCCATCGTGCAAAGTCATCCCGACCTGCCAGCCGGTACTGGATCTTATCCCACAGTCGCACTCACCTATTGGCTGCTCCGTTGCAAACCACTCCTGGAAGCAGGCTGAGCGGCAAACAGCCGCTGTTGTCTACGCTTATATATATAAATTATGCGTGGGCGGGAAACGGTCGGCGGCCGGATCTCTCCGTCCCGAGTGATTTCTAATTCTATCGTTGTATACGTATTGTATCGTTTTCTACGGCTTCTTCAAGCAATTCGAGATCTGAAGCGCAGCAATACATCCTGAGCGGTCCGGGGAGCAACAGGCCGCCGGCCGCCGCCATTGCAGAACGACCCGCGGGTATTCGGAACGGTTGCCAGGGCGTTGTGGCCGCCAGTCCTGACAGGCAATGCCAAGGCCCCGTAGAATACTTGCAAGCTCTAGCCGCGCGCCATTTTCGCCCAGAAAACGGTGGCTTCGCGCGTGCCCCGCGGCGGAGAGCGGCCCGGACAAGCACAGGACAAAAGCGGCGGCTTACCCGGCTATGTAAACAGACGCCAGCGGAGCCGCGGCCGCGGCCACGGCCATGGGTGCAGCCCGGGACGGCTGTAACACGCGTCTCGAAGCACTGAATATATTGTCTCTGGCCAGCAAGAAGTTACCCCCGCCGCCGTGCTGGCGCAGCGGCTGCGGCTGCGGCTGGCGATTCGACCAGCCGCAATTTCCGTTTCGCAGCGGTGTGTGGGTGTTGGGCAAGTTGCCAAGCCGCCTGCGTCCGCTGCGCGCACACCGCGCCTCAAGAGCCGTTCGGAACGCACTGCAGCGCGCCTCAAACCTGGCCATTGCCGGCCCGTCTGCAGACCCGCCCGGGCGCTGCACGGCCAGTGTCCGAAAACACACCTGTATTCCGGCCCATGCACGCCTGACGTCAGCCGGTGGTTGCTATTGTCGCGGCCGGTAAATGGCGCTCGGAGAACGGCCGCGCAAGAAGCGCATCGCAAGCGCATCGCAAGCGCATCGCAAGCGCAAGAGCACAGCGCAAGAGCACAGCGCAAGAGCACAGCGCAAGAGCACAGCGCAAGAGCACAGCGCAAGAGCACAGCGCAAGAGCACAGCGCAAGAGCACAGCGCCGCCGCCGTCACTGCCAATACTTCTTATTTGTCGTCGTCTATTGCCGCTACAAACACTGCATAGTACGTACGGCCCGCTGCGCGGCGGGCAAAATTAGTTATTAAACCGGGCGACTGCTCAGAGCCGCCACGGAGCGAGTGCCGTTTCCTGAAACCGGCGGAGAATGGCGGGCCGGGCCCGCAGGGCCCGGCACGAGTCATAAATAGGCGTTTCAATGCGGAATGTGGTCATCTGCCTCTCCGGGAGAAGCTTTCACTGGCGCCGCGAGCGCTAAGGACCGGCCCTTCTGGCCCGCGGGCGGCAGCTGTGCGCTCACTCCAAGTATGGTACGTCTGGCTTGTACTTATTCATGGTGGTGCGGTGGATCGCGCAGTAGCAGAGCGAGAGGCAGACGAGGATGGTCAAAAACGTTTGGTAGTCGTGCATTGTGTGTTGTAGGTGTGTGGTGAGTATTTGTGTGGCTCTGACGGGACAGTTTATGGATCCTATCGGCCTGTTCTGCCGCTACTTGCTGCCTTTATATACTCTGTGTCCTTGCCAGCAGCGCTTTTTCGCCCGTTTTTTATCGGCGCAAACAACTTGAGGGGAAAGGAAAACCTTAAAAATCTCTCATCGAGGAGCGCCAGCACGGCTGCCGCGCTGTCAGTGCATACAATCGCTGCAGCAAAATGGAAACCCTGAGACACACGCGTAGGAAAAGTATCGGAAGGACACAACTGTGGCCCAGATGAGTGTCCCAAGTGGTTCAGCACAATAGCGCAGAGGCAGCACCCTTGCCGGAGATGCATTTCCTACAGGGGAGAGGAAAGTGGCCCTTGGCCGGGCGGCGGAGATATTCAAGAGCGTGCGCGGGTTTGTACTTGCGCATTGCGTCGCGCTGCACGGCGCCGGGTCTTCACTGGAGAATTTTTCGGGAGTTCGGTAGAAGAGGAAGCGCAAGAGAAGCGCAAGCAGGAGCAGAAACAGAGGGTGGGCGGCGCCTGGCCGGCGGGCAGCGGTGGTGGGCTGCTTGTGCCGGTGGGCTGGGCGGAACGCCCGACGGGGCCCGCCGGCGGGGCGGGCGGACAGGCGTGTGTGTCCGAGCGCAGCATTCTGCCGGGACGGGAGAGGAGCATGACAGCCCGGCAGCCGTCGGAAGCAGTCGTCTGAAGTGATTCCCGCTGTCTCTCGCCCATATTGCTCACGACGAGTCTTTCCCGCCTGTTTCTGGGTCCTGCGCAGTTTCTGTGTCAGTATCTGTTATCTGAAACAGGAAGTATCCAGAATGCCGTTTTGGGATATTTAGAAGTCATGAGAAGCAGGAAGCCTGGCAGTGAAGATCGCAGCTGCAATTCTGCCTGGGCCGGCCTAGGGCCGGCCCAGGGCCAGCGGGCAATTTCGAGGGTCCCGCATGGTCGCACCTCGGGCCTGGATACTGCCAGTCGCTGGGTGTGCGTTCGGTCTCTTGATGCTGGCAGCCACTGGGTTTGCGTTATGTCTGGTGCCTGGCGCCTGCCCTTCCAGGCCCTTCTAGGGCTCAGCACAGGTGATAGTTGCTGTGCTGTCGCTGGTGCTCACATAAGCATGACAAACCGTTTAGGGGAACAGGAGCTGCCAGCTGGGACTCGAGGAACCGGCATTCTGCGTCAGAATCTGAGTGCCTGAGGGCTCTCCGCAATGGGGACAGGCCAGGCGTTTGTTACTAAACAATGCCCTACCCAAACATAGGGCTGTGCGCAGGGACTGGGTACGGCCGTTTGTTACGATACAATGCCCTGCCCATAAACAGGACTTCGCGCAATGAGGGCAGGGCACGGGCGTTTCGTACGACACAATGCCCTGCCCATAAATAGGGCTGCCGCGATGAGGCCAGGGCACGAGCGTCTATTACGACACGATGCCCTCGCCGAAGCACAGGGCTGCTTTCTAGACTGTGTATTCTACTCTATGTTCTGGCAGGGCTTGGCAGGCAGTCGTCGGAAGTGCCAGCGCTTGCTGTAAGCTTGCAACTGCCAGCACTGACGCACTGGCGTTGGGCACGACCCGCCTGGCTCCCAGTGGCAGCTCCGTGGTGAGTCTGATGCCAGGGCACGCTAGTCGGCTCCGCCGCACTCCGCCTCTTCGGCAGACGCTGCACCTGCCTCGATCCCCGCCGCTTCTCTCGTCATATTTATAAGTTGCATAGGTGCCGCTCAGGCGAACGGATTTATAAAGCCCTCCATGGTCACGTCGACCTTGTAGTTGCGGCCGTTGTTGTTGTCCCAGAACTCGAGGCGCTCGCGGTCGTTCCGCGTCGCGTACTGCACGCAGAACTCCAGCTTGCCGCGCGAGTCGATCTTGTTCACGTCGTCGATGATGAAGTTGAAGATGTCCATGCCCGCCCCCGGCAGCACGCCGTCGCCGTCGCTCACGTACACGCACTCGACGTCGTGCACCGTGCGCCAGGAGTCCCAGGTGTACTTGACCACCACGCGCTTGTCGTAGAAGATGTTCTTCACCAACACCCTGCCCGTGATGAAGCGGCTGTTGCCGTGCGACAGGTAGTTCGGCCGGATGTTGCCGGACGAGCCCGGGCTCGCGCTGTCCTTCTGCACGTACAGCGTCAGGTCCTGCAGAAACACCTTCTTGCCCTGGCTCAGGTTCACAAAGATGTTCAGCTTCAGACTCTTCGGGTTCTCGTTGCTCAGGATTGGGAAGTTGACGTTGTACAGCCCCACAACTCGGTGGGTGCCTGCGCCGGCGCCCGCCGACTTGCCCGCGGCCGGCAAGAGCGCCTGGTCGAATAGTCTATCACGGTCGGATGCCATCGAGTCCTGCTCTTTGTTCTTGTCCTTCATCAGGCTGGCAAACCGCTTGCTCTTGCGCAGGTTCGAGTTCGCCTGGCCCGCCAGCGGCTTCTTCGCGTCGTCCTTCGCCAACAACGAGTCCAGCCGCATCGACAGCGACGTCGACAGTCCTGTGATGTAGTCGTCGTCGTCCATGTTCGTCGTGCGGCTCAGAGGCTTGTGTCTGAACGACAGCACGTCCTCCTCCTCTTCCTGCTTGCTGACCACAATGGGGCTCTCGTCTTCGCAGAAGTACTTTACGGGCGCGCGCTGGTCAAAGTGCACACTCTTGCTTCTCAGGAGAAGACCGGGCCGCTTGGCCGGCTTCTCGTACTCCTCCCCCTGCGCTATGACGTTCGGCGTCGCGGGCAGCGACTTTGCCCGCCGTTTCAGCGAGCTTTTGACCAGCTCGCCAGATTTCTTGTACACGGGCGGGAACGGTAACATGTCCTCGTTGACAGCGTCGAAGCTGTCCAGGCGGTGGTTGTCGTCGTCGTGCAGCGTCGCAGTCGGCGACAACGGGATCTGATCGAGGCTCATGCTGGTCTCGCCACCGGCTATCTGCTTGTTCAGGTTTGTGTTGCGCTTAATCTCTTCCTCGGGGAACAGGTTGGTCTTCATCTGGGTCACCCTCTGTGGCTTGTGCAGGAAATTCAGCGAGTTGAACCCGGGTCGTGTCGTGCTGTTGAAGACGATACCCTTCTGGCCGTTCGTCTTGTTGAAGCTGTCGTTGCCGTTGAACGTCTTGAGACCCTTTGTGTTCAAGGCGGCATGGATGTTGCTCGTTCTCAGACCTTTGCCCTTCTCGGGTGTGTTTTTCTCCTCGAGGTTCAGGTGCTTGAAGTCCTTGATGACGTTGGCCTCGAGCCGGTTTCTGTGCTCCTGCTCGCTCCGAGCCTGTCCTGCTGGGGCAGCCGGTGCTTCTTGCTGTCGAAGCGCCAGATCGGCCTCATTCTGTGACTCGAGCCCGCAGCGGGAGCCGGCACCCACAACCGTGGGCGCGCTCGGCACTGCGTTGGGCCTCGCGCTGGGCCTTGCTTTTATGTTGCTGCAATCTTTCTGGCGCAGCTGCTCCTGCTCTACATCGGTGGCCATCATCACGCCTGTGGCCGCCTCTGCGCCGGACCCTCTTTGCACGGCCATGCGGCTCTGCTGGGTCGCTGTAAATCGCGGAGACACGGTTTCTGAAGGGAGCCGGCTCTGCGTCCTGACCTCCGAAGACAAAAACCTGCTGCGGCGCTGTGTTCTCGCGGCTGCTGATGTGCTGATGGACGTTTCGTGGCTCCCAGCAGCGGTTCGACCTCTTTCTGTTTGGTGAGGGGTTAGAAGGCCAAACGGTCAGGCCTTTCTAATGTCGCTCTTATATTATTAAGGTATGGCGGGTTACCGTTGACCAAGTAAGAGCGCCCACGCGATGCGTTGAAAAACTGGCACAGGGGATTGGCGGTGCGGGCACAGAGAACACGCAAGAGTCGCTGTTGGCGGCCCTGTTCTTGGTGTCGGGGTGTGGTTGGGATGACGAGCCTAGCTTGGGCTGGCCGGGATAGCGAAGAATTTGGGCGCCTGTAGCGCAGCCGCTGCGTCTCCGCGGAGCCTGGTGCTTCGCGTGGAACAGGCGCTGGTTGGCCCGTCGCACGGTCTGAATGCGAGTGTGACTGGTCGGTCTCCCGCAGTGCACGTATGCTGTGTGCTGTGCTGTCGCTGCTCTGGCGTACTCACACAGGCGTGGCGGTCCGGTTGTTCGGCGTCGCCTGGTTGTCGTATAGCTCTAGAGGACTTCTGGCGTGCTCAATGGCGCGTCGTGCTCTGGTCGGGTGGGTTGTATCAGATGCACGCCTCCCACTTGCCTCGTTGCGTCAAGATGTGCTTGGGCTGGTGTTGCTGGCAATAGGTTAGCGTGTTCGCAGCGGTCGGTGCGAATATCCTCTAGCATCCATATATATATAGCTCTTAATTTTCCAGGCCTGCCTCTGCCCCCAGTGCGCATCCTGTGCCTGACGGCAGCCCTAGAAGCGGTTGAACGAGCCCAAGCGGCAAGGGGCCAGAAAAAGCGGGCTGTGAGGCCGCCCGCCCAGGGCTCCCTGCCGGACAGAGATGCCCTACGTGCAGGGCATTCCTGGCACCAGGGTTACACACGCTGGCACGTTAGGGCTGCACGCCGGCTGCTAATCACCTTTCCCATTTTGGGAAGCCCTTGTCTTTTTGATGTTCGTTGCTGCCTGTTCGGATGCAGAGAAGCGCAGGAACACTGTAGCGAACGGGCCCGTTTGGGGCTTCGGACGCAGAGAGCAGCCAGTGAGGGCTAATTGTGCCCTACCGCCCTACCGCCCTACCGCCCTAACGTAGCGCATGCAGTCGAGCCCGCGAGCGTCGATGGCAGCCTTAGGGCGCACCTCAAACCTTGTAGGGGCTTTCCAACGGAAACGCGATACAGGCATTCTATGGGCAGGCACATTGCGCTGCCTGGTACTCGATTGCTGGTGGATATACATCTCCGTCCTGCGGGCTGGCGGCATTCTGCCGCGGAACCAGTAGCCGCCGTAGTGCAGCGTGTGTGGGTGTCCAAGACGTCTGTAATACGCTCACGAAGCTATCGCCAGTGAAATGCAAAGTATTATGATACCAGCGCAAGCAAGACAATGAGTGTGGTAATGTATTATCACCCTCTATCCTCGCTTATAATAGTATTTGATCAAGATTTAGAGGGAAGAAGGTTTTTCGGTTGCAGTTATAAATATTCTGTATATTTGATAATAAATAGTTTTATACCCTTGAGAGATCTTACAACATCATTCTCGACATTTACGGTGTTTTAAGTTGTAGATATAATAGGCTAATATATCACCTGTTGTAGAGGCGATGGTTGACTGTCTCGTACGCGAGCGACATTTATCTATACACCTACACAGCATGCCGGGCACCAGCGCGTCAGTCAAAGTTGTACATCCGCACACAGCCCAGTTCATCGCCGCTGAAAAACTCAGAGTCACCGATCGCCACGCATGCAATCGGTGCGACCTTGTTCTGAGCGTTGCGGGCAGTCTCGCCGCCAGCCGTGTCCATCCGCGTCGTGATCGACTCGCTGAGTGACGTCGGCAGCCGGTGGCCCTGCAGGCTGACGCCCTTGAACGTGTGCATGCACTTCCCGCTCTGCAAGTCCCACACTTTCAGGTTACCGTCGTGTGAGCCACTGATGATCCGGAAGTTGTCTGCCGCGATGTCCCACACGCCCTCGACGTGGCCGAACTGCGTGCGAATGCAATGGCCCGTTTTCACGTCCCACAGCTTGATGGTGTTGTCCAGCGAGCAGGACAAGATATGCGTCGGGTACGGCAGATCTTCGGTGAGCACGCAGTTTTCATCGTCAGCGTGAGCGTGGTCGTTGGGAGGCTCGTTCTCGGTCACGCCATCTCCCTGGCGGTCTTCGCCAGCGCCGTTCGCCCCATTCTCTTTCGTGGGCGCGTCGACCACCAGGTTTTCCACATCAATGATGGTCAGCGGTATCACCTTCTGGACCTGGCCGACGTGGCCGCGGAATACCCGCAGGCACGCGTTAGTCCTGATGTCCCACATTCTGATCGTCGCATCGTCGCTGCCGCTGAAACAGAGAAAACTCTTCGGGTGCAGCTTCACGCAGTTGACCCATTCCGTGTGCCCTCGCAGCGTGTAGCATGTCCGCGACTCTACGTGCCACACCTTGACGGTCTTGTCGGCACTCCCTGACACTATGATCTTCTTGTAGGAGTCTACGCTCAAAACACTGTCTGCGTGGCCCCGGTACGTCGAGACGCACTCTCCTGTGATGTAGTTCCAGACCCTGATAGTCTTGTCCAGCGAGCCGGTGATTAGCTTTTGGTCGTCAAAACATAGAGCTTTCACTCCGTCAGAGTGGCCCGTCAACCTTCGCAGAAGCCGGCCAGTGCAAAGATCCCATATAGCCACAGTGGAGTCGTAAGAGCCCGTGAAAAGCAGTCGGCAGTTGAACTGCAGCGTCAAAACGCCGTCCATGTGTCCCTTAAACTCTTGGATAGAGCAGTTTCCCTTCCGCCAGTTCGATTCAACCTTGAATCTGTCGCGGTAAATGACCTTCCAGGGCGTTGTAGGCCTGTTCCCAGCCTTCTGCTCATTGCATTTCTTCTTGTTGTTCTTCTGCTCGGCCAGCGCGTCCTCGGTTGACATGCATTGCGTGATCTTGTTACAACTCTTGGCTACAGCAAACCGAGCGCGTTTCATGTGAAGCAGCGGTAGGCCCCATCCACAGTTCGGGCATTTTCGGTCAATGTGTTGTTCGCACATGTGGTACCACACGCGGTCGTCGTCTGCCAGCCGCTTCCATGTTCTGCACACCTTTGCGGCGTTGCAAAGAGACTGGCAATCGAGGTAACAGAGGATCTTCAACGCTATCTCCTGAGGCAGCGTACTGATGAAATCGATTTTGATCATGTTGGAAACCTGGGACGCGATGTATGACAGCTGCGGGAAGCAGCTGGCCGTCAGAATACCGTCCAGAATCAGCTTTCTGAGCTTGTCGTTCGATTTCGAAAATGAGGAGATGATGTTGTGGATGCTGCTCTGTTCCTCGATCGGCAGCTTTGATATTCTGTCGTTTATGTCCTTGAAGCGCTTGAGGTCCTGCTTGTAGCACTCTGTGTGTGTCGGCGACGACTGAATGTCCGGATTGTGCCGGTAGCAAAATCGCGTGGAATTATACTGCGGCAGATCGACCACTGTTTTAGTGCTCGTCTTGCTCTGCTTTCGTACTGGGTTGTGCTCCACTTCGTCTGGTATCTTCCTCTTCGTCGAGGTGACCGATCTGTCACTCGGTACTGGGTCAACAGTCTCGTAGTGTCTCTGGGTGTGTAAGGGCCTATCTGCCCTCAGTGCTTCTGATGATCTATCTGACTCTATTATTTCTCTCCCACTTGCAAGCATACGTGCTCTGCTTGCACTTACGAGCAGGCCATCTCCGGCCCTGGGGATCTTTGGCATGTCTTCCGGCATCGCACCACTTGGAGCTTGTCGAAGATGTCTTTCAAAAAATCTTAAAAAGGTGCACCTGGTAAACCACTGTTACGTTTGTTTACTGGCTTCTTATACGCTTATTTCCCCTTTATGGGCCGTGGATTGGGTCATCAAAGGTCGCTGTCTTGATATACTACCTCCTAAGTTTTTATTATTGAACTGTGGCTGTTTCTTTGACAACGTCGGTACCACGTGACTCACGTGCATTTGGTCCTTCGTCCATGTTTGGTAAGATAAAGAATTACGAATTAACAGCCGAAAAGCTATTAGTACACCTAGAACTGGTGTTATTGTTCAGGTACAAGAATTTTTGTAGTGTTACCAAACGCCACCATGCCGGACTGTACCATGTTTCAGACAGGTTTTGGTTTCTGGTGGTTTCTCGCCCAGTAGATTTCAGAGCAGCTGGAATGGGCTTGGCGTTCTTTCGTTCAGGTTAAGACGTCATCGCCGTGTGTGAATGATCCAAGAGGAATCTACACACGGAGGTGCTCTGTATTTACTCTTGGTAGCAGTAAACCTTGGTGGTTGGTTATAGATCGCTGGACGGGCTGGACGGGCTGTGCGTACAGGGCAGAATCAGAGGGTCCTCCATCCGGGCAGGCGCAGGACATACCTATCTCAACTGGGGTAAGGAGGAGCCCAAACGGCACTGTATCTCTTTAAAGTAACTTTTATTAACGAATCTATCCTACTTTTGCTGCGATCTTTTATATATTCTTACATATCCTGTGCATACGTGAAAGCATGAGATCGCAGGCAGTGCTCAGCTTCTTATACACGACAGTTAGAAATCTCGAAAACCATGATGTCTTCGGCACCTCTTCTTTTCAGCTCGTCCAGAATGGTACCCTTCTGCGACCTCTCGATCATGGACTGAACGGCGACCCAGCCGTCGTCGTCGATCTTGGAGATGGTTGGTGCTCTTCTTCCTGGTGTTACAGGCAAGATGTCGGTCAGCTTTTCCGTTGGGGCATTGTAACTGCAGTTCACGAATCTCTGAGCGGTCATGACACCCTCGATTCTAGATTTGATAGTATTGATCAATTCAGCGTCACTCTTTGGGTTTTTGCTCTCGATCAGGTAGGCACTGGTGTCCAAAACAGTTGCTATGTCAATTAAACCAGCGGCGCGCATGGTTTCGCCACTCTCCACCAAATCCACAATGGCGTCGGCAATGCCAAGAGCACAGGAGGCTTCCACAGAGCCACCCACGTATCTCACCTTAGTCTTCAATTTGTCGACGGTGGTACCTTCCAATTCGGCAAAATACTTCTTGGTCAGTTGGACAAAGCTGGAGACAATTGTTTTGCCAATCAGTTGTTCTGGCTTCTTGTATGGTCCGCTTGCAGGTACCTGAACTTGTAGCTTGCATTTTCCGAATTGCAAGTCCATGGCCAAATTAACGTCCACCTCGCTCTCCCGTACCTGGTCTACTCCGGTGATTCCTAGGTCACATTTACCTTCACCAACAAACATTGGGATATCGGCGGCAGGCAAAAAAATCAATGCAACAGGCATGCTGGTAGACAAAGCAATATCCAGTCTAGAAGACCTGTGGAAATTGATGTCGGCTCCGCGTAGAATGGCGACACTCTTTTCGTAGAGGCGTCCCTTCTTTGGAATGGCAAATAATAGTCTGTCAGTCAAGTGGTTCACTAAATCCATATTTCCGGTAAATCAGATCGTGATAGTATGGTGTGTTGTAGATAGAAAATGTTCAATCGGTCTAGATTTTTTCTGAGTAAAGAGACTTTGACTATTTTTCAGTATTATGTGTGTCTTCCTATATATATTTTTCACCGGCCATATTATATGGGTTACATGACTCACTGGACTTTTCCAACGGGAGCAACGACGTGAAAAAAACCAATTTTTGGCCTGGCACCAATTTAGCAAGACTTTGCTGAAAGTTTAAGTTTTGCTCAGAAAAATGGTATTGGTTTGAGAGTTTCCTGGGCCATTATTGCTTCATTGACGAATTCATGGCAAGTAACAGAGATTTTGACACATAATCACGTGGTGCGGCTGATTCAGTATGACTCTTTATAGTATTCAAGGACGGCTACAAACAAACCCTCTACCAATAAAAAGACTCTTTTGACAATTATTATTCGAGGGTCTAACATGGGAAGCTTTTATGCTTGATAGAAAGTGCCTCTGTAAAAAAATATTTCTTCCGGGAGTAGCTGGCAGGTCAAATCTGCTCGCTTGATATGGCTTCTTTATAAACAAGAAAGAGCTATTCATATGCTAAAATTGATATAAAAAGATAGTAAGGACGTTAGTCTTTCTTTAAGTAAGTACTTTTTGCCTTTGGACATTTGATATTCGACAATAATAGATCGCCGGCGCTTGTTGAGGGCAAACTCCCACCAAATACTAACGCCAAGGCTGTTTCTACAAGTCGAGCAAGACTAATAGCTGAAAATTCACATAAATTCAAAAAAGAAGAATAAATTTACAAGATTATGGTTACAAGACTAGAACGGTCCATTATTCTTTGCTCCGGGTTTTGATTGAATTTTGTCAATTTCTCCCTTTTGAACTCTTAGTTGATGAAAAAAACCGTCTCAAAATTTGATTCCAACTTGAAATTAAAGTTGTGACATCTAATATTTTTGAATCTATTTATTATGGCGTTCTTATGTTTTTCATTCCATTTTTATACTTGATTTACATGTTAAAACAGAGAATTTTTAATATAGATCTCAGTGAATTCCCGTTTTATTTTTCCATTCTGGAAGCAGTCGTACTGAACAGAGGCATCTTAAAATAGAAAGTATAAACAGCAGCGATCAGTCAAACTTACGAATGGTTTTTGGAAAGATCGCGACAAGTTTCGGGGTGTCTGCCTTCGTACGGACTCGGCTTTATATCTTCACGTATATAGTGATAACTTTATGTTGGCTTTAGGGTTAATTTAGGGCTCCAATGTTATATATTGGCCAATACACAACGCATCGCAATTAAGGTCATCTACCCAATGGCACGACACCTAACGTAATGCGAGAAAATCTATAGTTGAATGTTCCAAAGCAGCTCGATTAGAACTTACAAATGAAGTTTGGAGACCATTTAACTGAGTCCGCAGTTCCGGAATGGAAGGACAAGTATATCGATTATAAAATCGGGAAGAAAAAACTGAAAGGCTATCGCAAGCAAATTCCTACCTGTGATACAGTTACGGGAAGTTCAACAGCTCTGAGATCTAATCTGCAGTCATCTACACTTTTATCTGGTGAGAGTTCTCCATTGATATCTACTTCAAGCGATTTCATCCGTGCCCGACAGAACGACAATGCCAACCATGCGCCATATACAGGGCTACAGAAAGAATTAATTCATGAATTTATTCAGGACTGGTTGGTTGAAGAAGAATTAAATAAATGCAATGATTTCTATCAGTGGCTTCTAGAGCAGTGTAAAAAGAAGTACCTTCTCCTGAAAGACCAACTACGATGCTACCATATACAGCTGGAGAACGAGCTCCTGAACAGTGTCAGCCGCGAACTTACACCAGACGTGAAGAGACCATCCTATGGATCTATATCTTCTTTGTCAAGAACGCGGAATGTATTGTACGATTTTCCAAAGAGGTTTAGCCAGTTTTTAAAGAGAAACGAACTTCTTCCATCTTTACCTAAAGGTTTCCAGGAATTTCATAAAAGTTTCCACCTTCGTAACAGAGGTAAGGAAACCTTCAGCGAAACTAGTTTAGCAATCACGGTATTTCAGGCTCAAATTCTGCTCAGTGAAGCACTCATTGAATTTTACCAGTTTCTACAGTTGGTAAAAACCTACAGAGATTTGAATGTCACGGGCTTTAGGAAAATGGTCAAAAAATTCGATAAAACCTGTGGAACCAAGGAGCTTCCAGATTTCATGCGCTTTTCCAAGTCAAAGTATGCTCTGTTCAAGCACGTCGATGCTAATGTACAACTTGTTGCACAAAGAATGAAGCAGACCGCAAGCTCTCAGCCAATTGGAAAACTCAAGGCAATAAATGAGGAGGACGATCCCATCATATGGTGGGAAACACAGTTAACTCGATGGTACACTGAAGATCTTCCAAGAACAAACTCTGACAAGAAAAAGAACAACCAGAGGTTGAAAAAACTGGTCGTTCAGTATTCTTTAACGGAACAAATGGTTCATCGAAACAACAGAGCTATTTTACAAATGTTCGTTTCAGGTCTATTACTTGGGATGTCAATTATACTGATATGTTATACTCTTCATGACGCTTTCCGCGCAAGATTTGATTCCGTCATTCACAAAATTATTTTCCCGCTATGGGGTGGGTGGTACATGGTTTTACTTATTGCTTTCCTCTTTCTAGTAGATTGCTTTGTTTGGCATAGGACAGGAATTAATTATAGATTTATCATGCTCGGGGAGATGCACTCTAAGAATGGTACGCAGTTATTCAACAATGATTTTGCAACCAGCATAATTTCTTTGCAACTTTATTTCCTGAACTTTTTTATAATAACGTGTGCGGTTTGTGCAGCTCTGAGTTTCTATTTTGACGCTTTGACACCGTACGGTTTTGCTTACCTGGGAATCGTTGCGTTATTGTTTCTCCTTCCCAGCAATTTGATACCTTACTGGGATAAGCTAGTTTCTGCCAGGAAATGGATTGTGGTGAGCGCTATTAGATTGTTTTTTTCAGGGTTGTACCCAGTTGAATTTGGAGACTTCTTTCTCGGGGATATTGTTTGTTCTCTTACTTATTCACTTTCTGATGTTGCATTATTTTTTTGCGTCTATTCTCCCACACCTAATAATCATTGCGGATCTTCTCATTCGGTTCCTATGGGGGTTATGTCATGTTTGCCTAGTTTTTGGAGGTTCATGCAATGTTTGAGAAGATTTGGTGATTCCGGAGATTGGTTTCCACACCTTTTAAATGCTGGCAAGTACGTTATGGGCATACTATACAATGGGTCGCTCTGTGCTTATCGTTTATCCACATATAGCTCATTTACTAGGGGACCTTTCATTGCTTTCGCGACGCTGAATTCTATTTACACATCAATATGGGATATTGTTATGGATTGGTCCTTGTTGCAAAGTTCTCGGCACAACTGGTTGTTAAGAGATGATTTGTATTTGGCTGGAAGACGGAATTGGAAGACTGGAAAGTATTCTAAACATGGGAAGACAGTGTACTATGCTGCAATGTTTTGGGACATAATTATTAGGTTTCAATGGATTGTCTACGCCTTAGCTCCACATAATATTCAACAAAGTGCCCTTACCTCGTTTGTCCTTGCTGTAACTGAGGTACTTAGGAGATTTGTGTGGATTATCTTCCGTGTTGAGAATGAGCATGTTGCAAACGTGCATTTGTTCAAGGTGACAGGTGAAGCTCTTCTGCCATATCCTGTTGAAAACGGTAAAGCAAACATTAACATGTCCGACATAGAGCTGGATAAGCCTGGCAGAACATTTGATCTGGTCATTAGCCAGGTTGATTCAAACTCTGATATACCTGAGCCAACTGCTGCTTATCATTCGTTGCTACGCAGAAAGACTATGACTTTCGATACGCTATCTCAAAGTATTCCTTGGGCACACGCATCAGATTTTCAACGTCCTATTGTTGTTCCTCCTGTAAAAGATCATGGAAGTGACAGTGAAAGTGAAAGTGAAAGTATTGGTTGATATTCGTGTATATATTCTTGATTATAAATAATATAGGTGTCTCTTACATATATTAAATGGTTTTAATATATATATATAAACCAGTTCTCTAAGATTAGACATTTTGAACAGCAGTGCTGAATTCCTGTACTTTAGCATAACTTGGGGGATGTAGTTTGCGGTGAATTGTCTTGGCTGTCCATACAGGGAAAATCGATATTGCCAATATGAATAGCAATTCTCCATAGAATAAAAGTTTGGTCATATAATGCAAATTAAAGTATTCGCCTAGGAAAGGTATTGAGACGACATATATCAATAATGTTACAATTTCTGTTATGACCATAATCTTATTCCATGTATTGATTTCAAGGGCCACCATAATGAGTTCATTAATAATAAGCGCAGTAAAGCTAATCGCAACCATTTTTGTAAAGTCATCTGATGCCAAACTAGTGAAACCTTGTGAAAATCCTTGAATAACGCAACCCTGAAATAAGGACAACACAACCCAGACGAAAAACGTCTTTTGTGATAAACTCTTACCCTCGGTCAAGTCTTTGTAAAGCTCTGGATAAGTTTTGGTCAGTGATTCATCAATATCGTGATCAAGTGTAAGAGAGAAAACCGGGGCCATAGTGTAGCAAGTAGAATACCCAACCATTAGCCAACCTTGGTATAAAGCTATGGGTTCATATTTCGAGCAAACCGAGAAGACTGCTTGGCAGATGGCAATGATCAACCCTCTGTGCATCACAAACTGTGCTAATTTTGCAGATCTCTTGTACGAATTTCTCCCATGCCACAGTAGTAGTTCGGTTAAATGATGAAATTGAGTAATTGAAAAGTCAGCAGCTAATGAAGCTTGTTTTCCCTCCTTTCCTACAATTCCTACACCTACATCAGCACATTGAATCATACTCACATCATTACCACCATCTCCAATACAACAAACACGTTTGCCCGTAAACTCTCTAATTAAAAGAGCAGTATCAGCCTTCTGTTGGGGTGTGCATCTGCAGGCAATAACAGTTGGCAACTGTACAACAGCTTCAAAAAATTTCTGCCTATGATACTGAAGGTATGTTCCTAGAGATTGGCCATCTATCAGCAAACAGCAATTTCGATTTACTGTCAGATATTCTAATAAATGCAATGCATTGTTTGGATTTGAAACGTTGGTTATTGTGTGTACATATTGCCCTCTTGATATCAGCTTCGCACTCACAGATACACATCGTGCTGTTTCTACTTTGTCACCAGTAAGCATCCATATTTTGATCCCAGCATTTCTCAAAAGCTCAATTGATGATTTTACATCCTTTTGCAACTTATCTTCAACACCTGTAAGACCTAAAAGTTCAAGATCGTGCTCCAAAAGTTCCTCCACTACTTTATTCATCATTTCATCTCTATTGATCATAGAAAGTGAGGCATCTTCATATCTTTTCTTAAATTGTTCGTATGCCTTCTTGCTGAGTTTTTTACGTCCAATAACCAACGTCCTTAAACCTTCTCTTGCCATATTACCAATTTCTTCATCAAGCCAGTCATTGTGTTCAACAATTTTGGCCATCACCGTATCTGCACCCTTCTGCATGAACCAATATTCATCTTTCTGATGGTCTCTAACAATGATGCCCATTCTTTTGGAATCAGAATTGAAGGGAAAGACCTGTAAAATATCGTAAGGAATGGTTTTCCCAGTATGTTCGTGTAATAGAGTTAGGGAATAACGATCTCTTTTAAAAAGTGACAAGCCTACCGATTCTGTAAATTTTACAATGGCAATTTCGTCTGGAGACGCAGCTTGGTAAACCAACTCATCCTCTTCAAAAGTAGGAGTTACATTATGACATATCGCTAAAGTCACAATTAAGTCCCTTACTTTGGCTTTAGGGTCCCTCCGTCCAGAACGTGGATTTGTAATAGCACCAGCTGTTGACTCAGAGTCTAGCAGTGTTTGAATATAGTCTGTAACAATATCTTGTGTTTCTGATGTGTATGAAACGGTACCCAAGTGAATTTTTCTCAGCTGCATATCATTTTGAGTCAGTGTTCCAGTCTTATCACTTAATAGATATTCGATTCTTCCCAAGTCTTCTGGGATTGTGCTCGTTCTGACAATTGTTTCTGGAATTGTTTTATCATGCTGAATTTGGTGCGCATATACAGATTTTGCTAAATCGAGGTTAACTCTCAAAGAGACAGGGATGATAGTAGAAAACAAAATCAGGTATCTCATGACATCTAGTAGCCAGTCAGGATTGTGAAAGCCTGCAAATAAAACCAACGATACTGAAAGAACAAAAACACTTGCACACAGAATTTTTGAAATGCTGTTAATCTCGAGTTCCAAAAGACCAGTTTTAACCTTAGGACTCGTTGTATTCAAAGCTTGTCTTGTTTCAACACCAGTGTACACTACACAACCAATGCAGTACCCAGTGGATGCCAAAACAGTATTTGCCCATAATGTATTGTCTACTGTTAAAGGATTTGACGAGTTTTTGTACGCAACTTTTCCTAAGAAATCATGAATCGATTTCTCCGGAGCTCCTGCTGTTATTTCTAGTTTTGATATCAAATCCTCTTGGGATAGACTTTGAGTTAGTGCAGGCGCTATCCGTAGTTTCCAATCTGTTTCACCGTCGAGTTGGTCTGTTTTAATAAAACTTTCCCCAGATGGCTCACTTGATTGCAACAATACCAGATCTGCTGGGATCCTTGATCCCTTTGCTACTTTGATCAAATCACCAACTCTTAGATTTTTACTTGAAACCATCTGTGATTTATGCAGAACATAATATAACTCGTTATTAAGCTCACTATCTCTTCTTCGTCTTTGAATATCATCTAGTGCTTCTTTGGACATTGTCACCGTCAAGACAAATGCTAGAGGTACAATATACGACGACAAGTATCCGATTCTCAGGGCTGGTATTGCCTGAGACAATGCAACTACCAAAAAATAGAGATTGTAAAAAAATTTGAATTGCTCATAGAGCAAAGTAGGAAGAAACGTAATAGGGTTGTATTTTGCGTTTGAAATTTGATTTGTTGGATACGTTTTGGAGTCATATACTGGACTTGTTTCCGGATGTATTATCCTCTCCGATCCGGTATGTGTCAAATCATCCTGTGAGTTTGTGTAACGAGAGCTTTTCCATCGCCTAGGCGAGTCTCCGTTGAAGAAGTGTTTTATTCGTGTGAGAAAACCAGTCCTCAAACCCTTGAAATCATGCCCTGACTCCCCGGTTGTGTTATTTTCAAACCCAGTATGGTAATCATCGTCAGGTATTTCAAAATCATCATCCCCATCTATGTATGTTCCCTTCGTTCTAGTGGTATTCCCCGTCCTGGTGCCAGCCTGTTTTGTCCTGAATTGCTCATCGAGCAGCCCCGACTCTTCGTCGATAGAGTGCATTTCAAAACTCTCTCTGGCTTGCCGAGAGTTCCCGTCCGCAAGATTGTCACCTAGTGAGGTTTGCCTGCTGGTTTCGTGGTTGTTATTAACTTCGAGATTGTCCAGTGCGGCGTCGAAAGAGCTGTCAAACCGCAAATCGAATGAGTCTGTACTCTTATTGTTTCCAGTACCAAAATTCAGCGTATCCTTCCTTGCAGATCCTGGAGGGGGCAAAAAAGACATTGAATATTTGATACCTCTGTGCTCTAAAATGTCTTTATGGTTGTGCTATAACTGCAAACCCTGTATATGGATGTCAATTGCTGGGCGTCGGATGTGTGGTATAAATCAATCTCCTATCGCAAAAACGAATAAATGTCTGCAAATCAAAAAATAACGTATTTAAAATTCTGGAGAAAGCAATAGCGCCATCAGACCTATTCCAATCGGTTATGATGTCCTTGTTGCGGACGATGCTGTTCCATAATAAGATCATTATCTATATATCCTAGCGCGACAAGCAAGTGTGTTCGTATATAATGATTCAACGTTTTGATTAAAGAGTCTGCAGGTGCTATAACATAGAGTGATGGAAGAACAACCCTAGAGTGAGTTTCACCCTGCTGTCCCGGTTTTACAGTGTCAATTTCCTTTATATGATGAATGGAATAATTGCATATACTGGAACTTCATTATGAGGAAATTTATTGAGGTAGAACGCGCGTGTTTCTAAAGCCGATATGGAGAGACTTGACGTAACCCACACCACTGACCACAGGAACGAACTGTGGTAGCAGCTGAACGACACGTATATCAAGATCTCGTCTAAATAATGTGGGCAGCAGACTAGTTTAAAGAGCCCAGTGTCTTTTGGCAATGTGTATTTTATTAGCTTGGAGAGCGCTGTATGTGCTTTATATTGATCCCAAGATGCCACCAAGAACAGGGCCATTGGAAGCCAGCTTACTTTCGTAGACAACTCTTGTGTGTGTATTGCGTACAGTGTATTCACCTGGATTGATGTGTAGAACCATAGTCCGACTAGGTAATGGGACCAATTCATTCTCGACTGGGCCGTGTACTTGCTAACATAGCGCGTCTCGTAGAGTCTTCGAAGAGAATGAGCTAGTATCAGCCAAATCAAAGGATAGTTTGGAAAACTGAAAACCACCAGAGTTGAATAGAAGGTTGATAAAAGATAGAAATGCAAAAAAAATGATTTTGGTACTGTGAAGTGGACTATCTTATCGATGATTTGGTTTTTATACGCTGTTCTTCCGCTGTTGATGGTTTTTCCATATTGCAAAAAGTCAGGAACGATATACTTGGCAACAAGAAGGGATATTAGCCCTATTACATGGGTTAGCCTTTGGATAGCTATTATATATTCCCATCTTATACTTGGCTCCATGACAAAGTGTTCTTTTTGTTTATGTTATTTGCCTGAGCAAGAATTTCAATATTCAGATGCTGTTGTTATTTATGAACTGTTCCGAGTTCTGGACTGGAAAGTAGAGAAACAAAACATAAAAATCAATATAAATTGAAGAATGTCCATATACTTAATCTAAAACACATGAAAAGAGCAAATTTTATTAGAACTATGGTACAAATTTACATTATTATTTGTATTGAAACCTCCGAGGTTCCAATTATCTACAGCTAACGGCCGAAATACTTGATCTCGAAAGGCCTGATGACGTTGTATGTTATGAACGCCCACGAGGCACCCAATTCAAACCCAATGTCACCACCAAATTTCCCAATGAGACGTCCGATTTCTCCTGCCCAGTATGTTTGAACCATACCCAGGGCAACTCCAAAGGCAGCAACGATGAGCGCAGAACAGCCAGCAATACCGATTGGTAGTTTATCCCAACGGTTCCAGTCATCGATGTTATAGCCCTTGAAGCCCTTTCTGAAGATAAAATGTTCCGATAGCGCAATGGCAGAATAAATAGCGAGGTAATAACCGATGGAATCCATGAAATTCTGCATGAAGCCCTCGAATTTATAGTAGGCTGCAATAGAAATACCCAAAACGGCACCGTTACCAGCCATTGTCCAGACAACACGGGGAATTCTGGAAAATGGCTCCCACACAGCTTGTGCAGACAATGCAATGGTGTACATGTTTGGAATGTTGTTAGCGATAGTGGACAATGCAAGCAGCACGCAGCAGAATTGCCCAAAACCATGCAGAGAGTTGGGAACAAGAATGGCATAGGTCAAACCACCAATGGAGTGGTCCTCGTAATATTGCTTCCACACTGGATCTTTGTATGTACCCATGGCCGACGCAGCACCTAGAATCATGGTGAAGAAAAGCGGAAATGACAAGCCAGCAACCAATGAGAAGAAAATTTTGTATTTGTTTGTGCTTCTTGGCATGTAAACAGTGTAGTCAGCGGCATATGTTGTCCAACCAGTGGCGAAACCGAAAACTGCAGAGCCAAAGGACAAGACAGCGCCTGCAGTAGTAGGACCGCCGCCCCATGACCCGTTGGTGAAGTTACCTGACATCTTTAATCTGGCAATAATAACCAAAAAGACTGCAAAATTTGGAACCCAAGACCAACGTTCGTAGGCATGAATAACCTTGTATCCGAAGAATGTGACCATAACTGTTCCGCCCACGATAACCAGACATCCGGCCCATGGGGGACAGCTGTGAGGACGGTTGATCATGTTTAGCAACTGGGCAGAAACAGCGGTGTTAACGACACCCCAGCCGATACATGCAATAACATTGATCACAGCAAACACTCTGGCTGTCACATTTCCTAGCAAAAATCTCGATAAAATCATTTGTCTCAAACCAAACTCAGCGCCAAAGACGGAGAAAAAGGCAACTGGTAGCAGACCTAGGATATTGAAGAAAATGATGGTCAGCACACTGGCACCGAAGTTCAAACCAAAAACTAGCGGACCAAGGGTGCCCAGTGAATACGCGGCAATGACCATGTTAGCGCTGAACCACATCGAGGCGGCGTTGAACACAGAGTTGTCGTGTCTTTCCTCTTCTGTAATAGGTTCGACACCTTTGGTCTCTGCACTAAGGACTGCAGCCCATCTATTGAAAAAGCCTAGCTTGGTGTCCTCTGCGTATTCAACGACGTACGGCTGCTCGCTGTCCTCGTAGGTCTCCTCCTCAACGTATGGAGCCTTCTTCTCGACGCTGTTGGGGCTGCTGCCCTCTCTTTCGAGATCACTGATCTCATACGTTTCGTTACTGTGGGCCATTCTCGACTTAGGAAGATCTCGAGTTTAGTTGAAAACTGGCCAGTTAGAAAGTGTTAAATTTAAAAAGCCAGGGACCCACGATGACCGATTCTTGGTCAGGACGCGACTCTCTTATATATTCCCGTCAGAGCTGGATTAACTCTGGTTGTTAGATTGACTATCGTCATCCAATTTACCACTGAATAGAAATGCTTTTTCTTTCTTCTGCAATTCTACTTATCTTAGATGTGATGCCTTGAAAAATTTTTCCCACTAGTGAGATGCTCTGATGTTTCTTTTGAATTTTCTTTTTCTGCACAAACCATCCCGAGTTTTTGCTAGTGCCGGAGGTATGCTGCTCATCAGTCCCGATTCGACTCTTTCTGATAAGATATACTGGAGTTGAATGGGAACGTCCGTAGGGTAAAGCATTGACAGCCGTTCCAAGAGACGGATTTGATTATTGTCTGCCATTGGCCATTGGAGTTGGGGTCCCCTCATCAACCCCAAGTTGCGCATTCCATGATTCTTATCAGCAACAACAACAGCATGCCTCTCACAGATTAAACAGGCATTCGGAGACCCCCGTACGGGATCCTTAACAGCAATGCGAGGAGGACCCTTTCTGAAAAGACCAGAACTCAGCCAGCACGGGAAGACCTACACACGTGACCGAGGTTTTCATTCTCGAGTTATGCGCAGTAGGATGTGCACAATATCACAATGTGACCACCAGGCGTTCAGCCCATCACCTTCTCACACCGCAACGCACGTGTCATAATCTGTTTGGACCGGCTCAGTGTGGGCTGTGCGCGCGTGCGCGCTACTGTGCGCCGCATCTCGAGTATAAGGCGGCGTTGTGGCCGCCTCTGCCTCATTGCCGTGGACCCCCGCTGTCGCCAAAAGTGTGCATTGACTCTCTTACCCAATCTATTTTCAAAATCTGCCGAGCATGAGGAAGTCAGAGCTGCATTAGGCAAAGAAATTCAGCATTCGACACATCTACGATACGATCTGTATAGACAATATTCTTTTTATTTTATAAACAATGTTCTTTTCTGTCTGTTAATTAAAGTTTAATTAATCGGAGAGAAGTCATCACGCATGATCACTATGAACGTAGTAATATGCAAGTATGGCAGGCACTCCTGAGGTACCAGTGGATACGCTGTTTCGCGATTTATGCCTATTAGCGCCCGAAATATTTGAGCTCAAACGGCCGTACGATGTTGAACACAATAAACGCCCAGGCCGCCCCAAGCTCAAAACCAATGTCACCGCCGTATTTCCCGATGAGACGGCCAATCTCCCCTGCCCAGTAGGTTTGCACCATACCGAGAGCCACACCGAATGCAGCAACCACCAGGCCCGAGCAGCCTGCTATCCCAATGGGCAGTTTATCCCAGCGGTTCCAGTCGGCTGTGTTGTAGTTGCGGAAGCTGTGCCTGTAAATAAAGTGCTCAGAGAGAGCCAGAGCTAGGTAAATGGCCAGGTAGTAACCAATGGAGTCTGTGAAGTTTTCCATGAACCCCTCAAATTTGTAGTAGGCAGCAATGGAAATGCCAAGGGTTGCACCATTTCCTACAATGGTCCAGACAATTCTTGGTACTTTGGCGAATGGTTCGTATATGGCCTGCACGGAAAGGCCAATGGAGTACATGTTGGGCGTGTTGTTAGCGATGGTGGACAATGCAAGCAGCACGCAGCAGAATTGGCCAAAACCGTGCAGAGAATCTGGAACAAGTATCGCATAGGTCAAGCCACCGATGGAGTGCTCCTCGTAGTATTGCTTCCACATAGGGTTGTTGTAGGTACCCATAGCTGAGGCGGCTCCCAGAATGAGACAGAAGAATAAGGGAAAAATTAGACCCCCCACGACTGCAAAAAAGATTTTGTATTTGTTGGTTTCCCTTTTCATGTACACTGTGAAGTCTGCAGCGCAGGTAGTCCAGCCAGAAGCGAATCCAAAAATTGCAGAACCAAACGATAGCACTCCGCCTGCGGTGGTCGCCCCTCCGACCCAAGGGCCATTACTGAAGTCGCCAGATATCTTCAGCCGTGCAATGATTACCAGGAAAACGGCAAAGTTTGGCACCCACGACCAGCGCTCATAGGTGTGGATAAAATGGTAGCCGAAAAACGTCACAAACAGCGTGCCACCCACGATGATCAGGCAACCAGCCCAAGGTGGGCAGTTATGAGGCCGGTTAATCAGGGTCAGCAACTGTGCAGAGACTGTGGCGTTCACAACTCCCCATCCTACACACGATATCACGTTTATCACAGCGAAGACTCTAGCAGTAACGTTACCTACCAAAAACCTGGAAAGAATCATCTGTCTCAAACCCAACTCAGCGCCGAAACACGAAAAGAAGGCCACAGGAATTAATCCTAACACACTGAAGAAGATAATCGTCAGAACACTGGTTCCGAAGTTCAGACCAAACACCAGCGGACCGAGCGTGCCCAGCGAATAGCCAGCGATGACCATGTTCGCACTGAACCACATCGAAGCAGCATTGAACAAGGAGGTATCTTGTTTTTCTTCGTCCGTTATGGGCTCGATACCTTTAGTCTCTGCATTCAGTTTCTTGGCGATTCTATCGAGAAACCCTGAAGGCTTAGCTTTCTCTTCTGATTTCGAATTGTCGCTCTCTGTGTACGACTCAATTTCTCCCACACTGACATGATCAGTCTCTGTGATTAGTGCATTCTTCTTCTCATCACTGTTGATGAGCTTATCTTGCCTTTCAAGATCTTGGCTGTATGGTTGTATTGTCATCTTGACTGCAGATAGTTTTTCTTGGAGGAAGAGCACTCTACAAACAATCTAGCGTCAAACACAAGCCAGCTAACATGCAACAGCATTCCACTTCTCTTATATATGCCATTTCACCGTCTATTTCGTTCAATTGGCATCTAGTTCATACAAGAATAGTCCACCGGAACTTTCATGCTTCTTTAACAGGGTATTCTTTTTTAGCGGCTAAATTTATGTTGCGGTGACCCTAAACCAGTCTCGTCTTACCCAGATTGGCAGGTCAGGCATCTATCCAGTAGTAATCTACAGCCGAATGAGGCTAATTTTGTCACCCTTGGACAATGGTAGGCCCTGATAAGAGCTTTGCATATCTATCCCTCTGGGCAGGCCTTCGTTATCGTGCTCTGCGGTGCCCTTCGGGATATCCGGTCGGCATTCCAGGAACGATTTGAACAAAGTCAGAATCACGTGACATATGAAACGAGTAGCTTCAGACTCGAGCCACCGGAGTCGACCGGATCGACCGTCTCTGATAAGGACAGGCCTGCTGCCGGACATCCCGTTTGCGGCTGCAGCAACATCCCGGCCGTCATTCTCAAGATACTGCTATACCTTACTGTGGTTCAACAATAAAATACAGAGTGTATTGTATTATATACCTATAATGATTTTTTGGTCTTTTAAAGCTATCTTATATTTTAAACAACTTCAAAAAATTAGTGCGGATGATTATACAAAAGGTGAACAACGACAGCCTTAGTTTCTCTTCTTACCCTTCTTGGACTTCTTGGAGTCCTTGTTGGCGGCTTCAGTTTGCTCCTTGACAACCTTCTTAACAATCTTTTGCTCTTCAATCAAGAAAGCTCTGACGATTCTCTCCTTGACGGCAGCAGCAGACAAAGCACCACCGTAAACTCTTGAAACAGTCTTGTGGGTCTTGGAGATGCTAGCGTACTTTCTTGGTCTCAAAGTAGCAACACCTTGCAAAGGAACACCAGTGTCACCACATTTTGGTCTTCCAGCCAATTTCTTTTGGTGTTGAGCAACAAGCTTACCACCTGGGGTCTTCACAACCTTGATCTTGTTGGAACGGGTGTTGTCTGTAAAAACTCGTTAGTAAAATGTCCAATCTGCGCTTCTAGTTCCAACGGGTTCTGCAGTTTCTTCAATAGGTTCGAGGTACCTGAAAATGTTCACATTTCTCCTCCAATCGTCTCTAAATCTCTGTTCTTGTTCAGTCTCCACAGTCTCCTTCCGCTTGGTATTCCAGGACCTTCAAAACACATCTTTCATTTTGTCCTATTTTATGCTAACCGTTTCTTGGAACTCCACAGACCTGTCATGGCCGCTAAATTGCTTAACATACATGGATTTCTTCTTCTGAAAGTAACACGTTGAGCCATCTTTGGTTGTTTCGTTCTTTGCTGATCCGCTATGTCTATTGAATTGGCACGTCCCTCTAATAGTGCAGCTTTACCTCTGTTATTTACTACTCTTTGGCCTGTGAACCGATGCCAACCTGGGAACGCCTGCAACTGAGTTCGGCGATGGTGAAACCGCGAGTCTGCGAGAAGGCCATGTTCCCTCTGGCAGCATCGAAACCTCGTAGCTTGGAGGGGAAGAGACTGGCTAGGCTCAGCATCCCATGAGAGAGCTATCCGTTTCCCGCCCGTGGCCAGCCTAGGTAGAGCAGCCCGGCTCTCTATTGTGGAACGTCGGACAAAACGCGGTGGTATCCTCCCATGGGCACGCAACCCTTTTTGAAAATGATCACGAGCCTCAAGAAAAACTCAAAAAACCCAGAAAAATAATTTTATTCAAAGCACCCAAACATCCAAAACAGTCACTAAACATCTCAGCTGCGATTGTTGAAAAACGGGCACCAGGCTTAAAGGGCAGTCAGCCATCAGAAGCGAGTGCTCATCAACTAGCATCTGCCCAGTTTATTTTGCGGACTTTTTCGACCTGTTGAAAGTATACAGCATCGTAATGCGGCCATTATGACTGGTCAATGCATCCATACTCTCCCAGATTAGCTTCAGAACCAAATGGATATACTCAATTATTAACGTGCTACGTATAAAACCTATACAGTTTACTCTGTTTCGGTAGCAATCACCTCCATCTCAAGGTCGACACCCAATGGCAAAGCAGAAACTGCAACACAAGATCTGGCAGGCTTGTGGACATTGAAGTACTTGGCATAGACCTGATTGAACTCGCCAAAATACTTGATGTCGGCCAAGAAAACGTTAACCTTGATGACCCTGTCGAAGGAGGAGTTAGAAGCCTCCAAAATGTTTCTAACGTTGCTGAATACTTGCTCAGCCTTGTCAGAAATAGTACCGGTAACTGGCTTGTTCTCTGGAGTGTATGGGATCTGGCCTGAAACAAAGATCAGGTTGTTTGCCTTCATGGCTTGAGAGTAGGAAGCTGCGGCAGGTGGGGCCAACTTGGTGCTAACAGGTGTCAAGGTGGTCATTGCTCTCTTGGAAACTTGAAATGCGGTCCTTAAAGACATAATATTGTGCAATTGATGGCAGGTAGTCTTGATTCAGCGCCGAAGTCTTGTTGGCGAGCGTGGGCCTATTTTAACGCGGCCTTTATATATGCTGGAGTCCAGTCTCGATTGCAGAAGTCAGAACGCTACGCATGATTCATTTACCCGGAGCTCAACCCTTACGAAAGGGCACCCCGCGCTTAATGCACCTGGGAACTTCAGCATTTCAAAGAGAGGTAGATTTTTGCATGCACAGTAGTTAATCCTAATTGTAGGATATGGTAAATTTTAACATGTAAATACTTATTTCAGTATCGCAATGTGAAGACTGGCCATTAAGGTTTGGTTTCCAAATCACCTTGATTCGTTAGCTGATTATGAATCAAGCGGGCCTAAACGTAAAATATTAATAACTATACATCACGTGATACTATTTTTTGCCGAGCCTCTATCAGAAACCCCGGTAAGTTGTTATCAACATTGAGCTTCTTACAAAGCTGCTCCCTCTCGTCTGCATGTATGAGCTGCGGCTTCACATCCAATATCTTGATTTCATCCTCTGCAACATTCAAAATAATTGTGCATGTTTTGTCTGGCAAGAGATCATTGAAGTTCCTGAACGTGAAATTGAGCGTTCCGACATTCGAGGTATCTATCGTCAATCCCAACAATTTCTCATATAGCAACACCTCAGGGTTGTCCCGCAACTTTTGCTGTTCCAGCTGCTCTATTTTCGACCGAATTTCCAGCTGTTTCGCCTCCAGCTTGCCATCCATCTGCCTGCACTCCTCGTGGAGAGATTGTTTCTGTGCCTCTAGCTGGTCTCTCCTCACCTTATATGTCTCCAGCTTGGTTATTACGTCCTCTGATTCATTTTCGATTTTGCTAATCTCCTCTTTCAAAACCATTTCCCTAAGTTCCAGCTCTTCGATTTCTTGGATGAGAAGCTTCTGGTCCTTATCCAGCTGGCCCAGAGATGCCCTGTATGAGCTGAGGGATTCGTTCATGAGGCTAGTCCGCGCTTGGAGGAGGGAATCAAGTTTCTTCTGAAACTTGTCCATTTGCGATCGTAGCTCCTGGAATTCATCTAAAATACTTGGTGTTTCTTTGTTACTCATTTTCACAGTTTTTTTGTTTTAGGGCTGATCGTTCCTGTTTACATTAGCCTTGCGTTATTTCAACGTAGCTTATATTAACTGCCCAATTTAAAAAGGTTCATCAACTCTGCAAATAAATACTGCCAGAGGAGAGTAACCACAACGCAGTCGAGTAAAGCAATCCCATTGGGCTAATTTGGTTTCAATTGATCTCAAAATTTATATCAGAATTTCCTACAGCCATGGACAACGCCACTTCACCAGCAGGTAGTGCTGGTAGTGAAAAGGGACATACCGTGAAGTTGTTGACATTTAATACCTGGGGTTTAAAATGGGTTTCCAAGCATAGAAGAATTCGCTTGAAGGCAATTGCTGATGAGTTAGCCGGAAAACCGTGTACCATCCCTTTATCTGGAAGTGAGGTTTTGAACGATAACCAAACCTCAAGTTCGATCTCTAAACAGTACGATGTAGTGGCATTGCAAGAAATCTGGTGCAAAGAAGACTGGGATTATATTGTCTCAAGATGTTCAGAGGTCTTTCCTTACCAAAGAATATTTTACTCGGGAATATTAGCCGGACCAGGTCTGGCCATTCTCTCTAAGATCCCCATAGAATCGACTTTCCTGTACCGGTTCCCTATAAACGGAAGACCCAGTGCTGTCCACCGAGGTGACTGGTATGTTGGTAAATCAGTTGCAATCACACTACTACAACCAGTCGATAAGAATTCTTATCCTATAGCCATCATGAATAGCCATATGCACGCGCCCTACGCTCTGACAGGGGATGCAGCATACCACTGCCATAGATCGTGCCAAGCTTGGGATTTTAGCAAATTGGCGAATCTTTACAAAAAGGCCGGTTATGCGGTTGTTATTGTCGGCGATTTAAATTCAAGACCTGGTTCATTGCCCCATAAATTCTTAACAATGGAGACTGGACTCGTTGATTCTTGGGAGCAACTCAATGGGAGACAAGAGCTTCAAGATATAGCTAAGATGAAACCATTGGATCAACTCAGGTATGCCTGCACTACTTGTGACTCCACATTAAATACCTGGAGAGCACATAGGAAACCAGATGAGGCCTGCCGATTAGATTATGCCCTGGTTGACGGCGAGAGACTGAAGACAATCAATGCTGGTGTTAGGTTTACTGAAAGAATTCCGAATATCGGCAGTTTCTCTGATCACTTCGCGTACACTTGCACGCTGAGAGTACAACACAGAGACAACAAAATTGCTGACCCATACGCATCGGATAAGGTTCCACGGGAGATACTACTGCAAAGATATGCAAATTATGAAGAGATGGTACAATGCATTTCAAATTATTTGAAAACAGCTAAAAGACAAAAACTTTTTAGAGGTCTCCATTGCGTTGTATCAATTGTACTCCTAATTGGTTCAGTTATAGTCACCACATTTACTGCCAACAGGGCAGGCTGGTCATCTATATTCTGGGTTTTGTTTGCGGCATTCTTGTCCATTACTGGGACAATTGATGGTCTCATTTCGTTTCTATTCGGCAGGAAAGAGATTCGTGCGCTACACGAGGTCGAGCAAGAAGTAATCGACGCTCAGCACCATCTCGAATCGATACTAGATGTTCACAAGTTTTAATCCGTTCAATTGCTTTCTACTAAACTCTCCAAACAATTATAAATTGTAGGAACCTTTGAACAGTCTGATATTTCTGAAAGGCATGCCCAAGTGAAATTTTAGTTCACTTGCGCTTTACTGCGCGAATCACATAACAAGATATGACGTTGCTATCTGTTTTAGACTATAGAATTCCATAAATGAAAAAAAAACGCCTTTTATGAATGCAAATCCATTTGAGTACTATACATTCAACTTTATGTTTTTGTTTAATTTGAAGTCGTTTACTACTAATGACTAGGGTTTTTATTTAAATTAAGAAGACATTATGTATATAAGGGGGGCTCGATACATTCTTGAGATGAGATTAAATACATTAAGAAAACAAGGCCGCTGGACTAACAGTTGACAGATATTATGGATGCATGCAAAGCAGGGACCCTTTTGATAGAAATCTGCACTTTTTGAAAGGAAATTTAGGCTTACGCTCCTCAAAAGTGATTTTCGTGCGAGCTAATTAACATCCAGTGAGAAATTGATTCAATTAAGAACCCAGCTACGCATTCTCGATTAGATCAATCCAATATTTCTGTCGAAACGGAGTAAAGAGTTTTAGCAAAATCGGTGATGTCGTTTCTGAGAAACAGTTTCGGTCGAAAAGGTCCCGACCTCGATAGTAATGTGCCTGACCATCAAAACTCCGATGACGTAGACAATACTTTTGATAGCGATGATATTGCCAAATCGAGATACATGAGGGAGAGTGTAGTGGGATTTCTAACTACTGCCAGTGTTTATGCTGGTATGGAGCAGCTGGATGCTTCTCATGACTTCACCGACCACAATGACGATGAGACATCCGCTTTAGCTAAGGAGAAGAGCAAGTCGTCGAAATTAATAGAAATTCCTGAGGTTGATTTAGACGGAAAAGAAGGGTTAATTGGCCCCCATGCAAGGAACCAGTCTACCTCCGGCTCTTATCGTTTAAAATCAAGACCAACATCCTTTAATTTTATACTCAGCCCTAAATCTGAACACAATGGCGAAACAGAGAGTAAGTACCAAAGAGAAGATCTAACTATAAGTGATACAAATCTTGAGGTCTTACTGAGGAACTTTAATATCGATAAAGATGAAAAATTGCTAGTTGATTCTATAGCCTGGTTACTGATGGATGTATTAGTTCAAGGTTCAATACTTTTAACGGAGAGACACATTCTCTTTTATGCCAACTTGCCGAAAAATTCAGGAGATATTAGACTAAGTGGTAATTTAAACATACAATCAAGATTAAAGGGTAGTCGAAGATACTGGTGTATTTTGAAGGACTACACGTTTTCTCTGTATAATTCTCCAACAGACGTTTATTTCCCAGTTATCTCTCTTGATATGAGAAATGTAGTGTCTGTAGAAATGATAGGAGATGGTTCCAAAGATGCGAAATCTTTTGCAATCAAATCAGATGGAAAAACATATAAGTTCACAGCTGACTCCAACAACTCAGCACTGGAATGGTCTAAGTTTCTTCGAAAGCAACAATTTGCCGCCAAAAACACAGAGAACACATCAATAAGTATCAAAATACCGTTGATGAACATAATGGAATTAGATATGTTTCAGGTCGCATATCAATTACACAGTTTGCGTGTGCGGAGTTTAGAAAGTAAATCTACCTACGCGATCGATGACTACACTTTTATGTTTGTGAATAAGATGACGGGTGAATTCAAAAACGAAATTGAGAAGCAAATCAAGGTTTTGAAAAATAATGGCGAGATTCCGATTCCGAATGACCTATTGACCGAGAAGCTCTCTCCGGATTCGAATAGCAGTTCATTCCTTTTAGTTCCGAAAAATAATGAACGGCAGAATTTATCGCCAAAAAGACGTCATCACAGGCTTTCAGTGAGTCGCTTATTCAAGACCCCTAATAGTTCAAGTGAATTAATTGCTGCTGGCTCACAAAAAGGGGCTTCTAACCAATCAAGAAATGGGGACCAACAACAAACCTATTCTGAGGATGCCCAGACAGGAAATGACAGTAGTATTGTGCTAGAAGTTTATTCAAAATCGTCCGATATACCGAAGACCACAGTACCGAAAAATATCGAAGAATTTAATGCTATCAAACGACATGAACAAGATGATAGTAATAAGATTAATGTTCATAGGGGCAGAGTTTCGAATTGGGCTACTAGACCGCTCAAAAATGTTACTGAAATGTGGAGTGCCCGGCCAACACATTATCTAAACGATTTTATTCCTTTTAATTCAGATGATATGCTGATTATAGATGCTAAGGAAATTGACGAAGCAAACCAATCTTTTCAAGATCATTTTAGAACAAATCCTGAGGAGAAACTTATTAGCAAGCATTTCGTCTACTTGACAAGAAATATTCCAATATATGGACGCCTTTACTTGGCTGGAAATGTTATATGTTTTAGAAGTCTAATACCTGGGACTAAAACAAAAATGGTACTACCACTTCATGATATTGAAACTTGCTATAAAGAAAAGGGGTTTCGTTTTGGTTATCTTGGACTTGTAATCGTGATTAAAGGACATGAAGAATTATTTTTTGAATTTAGTACAACTTCGAACAGAGATGATGTTGAGTATATCCTCTTGAAGAGAATTGAAAAACGAAGATCATCTGAAGATGAAAAGATTTCGCCATTATCAAATGCTGTTGACATTGATCCTAATGAAGCAAAATTGAAGCTTTTCGAGGATAAAGTTTCTGCTAGTGGATTCGACGTTCCTTTCCTTCTGACTGAAAATCCAATAACAAAACTGCAGATCAAAATTGAAAAAAAATATCACATCGGTCTTCTAACTATTGGATCGAGAGGTGATGTACAACCATACATTGCTTTAGCCAAAGGGTTACTGAACGAAGGTCATCAGGTCACAATTATTACACACGCTGAATTTCAAGAGTTTGTTGAGAAACATGGAATTGGTTTTGCAAAAATTGCTGGCAATCCTGCAGAATTAATGTCTTTAATGGTTGAACATGGGTCTATGAATGTTGGCCTACTAAAAGATGCTTCTAGTAGGTTTAGAGGCTGGATTTCGGATTTACTTAATACTGCTTGGGAGGCTTGCAGTAAGTTGCATTTGGATATGTTAGTAGAGTCACCATCAGCAATGGCAGGTATTCACATAGCCGAAGCTTTAAAAATTCCATATTTTAGAGCTTTCACAATGCCCTGGACAAGGACCAGGGCGTACCCACATGCTTTCATTGTTCCTGACCAAAAGAGAGGGGGGAACTACAATTACATGACACACGTTTTATTTGAAAACATATTTTGGAAAGGAATTAGTGGTCAAGTTAATAAATGGAGGGTCGAGACTCTACATATCAACAAGACCAACTTATACATACTGCAGCAGAACAAGGTTCCATTTCTATACAATGTATCACCGACAATCATGCCCCCCTCCGTAGATTTCAGCGAATGGATCAAAGTTACTGGGTACTGGTTTTTGGACGAGAAAGTTTTCTATTCACCTCCGGAGGAGTTGACAAGGTTCATTAACGAGGCGAGAAAGCAGGAAAAGAAAATTGTATACATTGGCTTTGGCTCAATAGTAGTGACAAATGCTAAAGAAATGACTAAGGCTATTGTTGAGGCCGTTAACGACGCCGATGTATTCTGCATTCTTAATAAAGGCTGGTCAGAACGCTTGGACAACAAATCTTCCCCCGAACCAGAGATAGAAATACCGCCTAATATTTACAATGCAGGTTCAGTTCCCCACGATTGGCTCTTTCCACAGATTGATGCTGCAGTCCATCACGGTGGATCGGGGACCACTGGTGCCACGCTAAGGGCCGGTCTACCAACCGTAATCAAACCGTTCTTTGGGGATCAGTTCTTCTACGCAACTAGAATTGAAGATATCGGTGTAGGAATAGCTTTAAAGAGTCTGAACAGGGCTAGTCTTTCGGAAGCAATAAAGACGGTGACAAATGACAAGAGATTGAAAAATAAGGCAAAACTAGTTCAAAAACAGGTAGAGAATGAAAACGGTGTACAGGTTGCCATCAATTGTCTCTACAGTGAACTTGAGTATGCAAGAAGTCTGATATTATCCAAAGCTGAAAAGCCAGATAAGGGTGCACCTACGGGTCAAGATGCAGAATCAAACTCTTTGCCACCAATTGGTAAAGACATCACGGATGAGGACTGGACCTTGTTAGAGTCTGCCTAACACATTGAGAATTTCTGTCACTAGAGTCAAGAGAGTCCCGGTTAGTACTTGTAACGAGATCACGTCAATGCTTATCAGCCTGAACTAACACAGCAGGTATATTTCGACCTTTACGTAAGAGGCAGTCACGTCCAAAACATTTTTTCATGTTCCATGCATTATAATTAGATAAACTATAGCTGTATATATTTACAATTTCATTAGAAGTTCTATGCGCAATTGCAATCAGCTCATTTAAAAGACCCATCTTTTCTGCCCGTACTTGACGGTTTATCCGTTATGATCAGTTATCACCAGTTGGTAACCTCTTCAGCCTCGCCAAACAGGGACTCCTTCACAACTTCGCTATCATGCGTACCTTTCCAAAGACGCGGAGGAGATTCCATGATCTCCTTAGCGTGTACTCTCAAAAACTCGACTATCAGCTGGTTAATGAGTTTGAACTCCAGCAGGAACGCATCATGGCCCTCTGGTGATTCGATTTTCTCCAAACGCGAGTTCGGTATATTTTCAGCAAGGAATTCCTGCTCAGAATATGTAAACAACCCGTCCGATTTGATTCCGATTATCAAAGACGGTTGCTGGACATGATGCAAAACATTGTAGATGTCGTCATCGTATTCCTGCCTATCGCGGGCCAAATCGTGCGTATCCAGCTTTCTCGTGATAGCAATGTAGCAGTTGGCATCGAAACGGTTGACAAACTTTGTGCCCTGGTAGCGGAGGTAGCTCTGAGCAGAGAAAAACGTTTGGGCAGGCTTGACCTCCTTTGACGACGTGACGGTCGAGCTCACCGATGTCGACGAGGACACGGAATGGATCGAGCCCGACGACGACTCGTTCGAGGACACACTGTGGCGCTTCTGGTCTGCCACCGAGCTTGCCCTGTGCCCGTCGTTGTGGATCTGTAGCGAATGCTCGTTCACGGACGAAGGCCTGGGTAGATCGGGCCTCTTGGATTTCTGCTGCTGTGCAAGCGAAGGGGATCGCCTTGAAAACTTGTTCTCAAAGCTGTTCCGCGAGCGGTACGTCAGCAGTGCCGACATACGAGCTGCGGAGAGCCCTGTGATGGGAGGGTCCTCTGGCGCGTAGTAGCCGTCCAGGTACTTTGGGTCCGAGTAGATGGACTGTCTCTGTGCCTCGGACCACGAGATGCACCATGCAGAGTGTCTGGCAGAGGTTGCAAGCGCGACAAGGTTTTTCACGTAGCTGTTGCCAAAAGTGACGGCCCACTCGAGGGCGAGCATTCCGCCCATGGAGCCTCCGATGACGCATGCGAGCGACTTGACGCCCAGCGAGTCCAGGACCATCTTGTGCGCGACGACGTCATCTCTGACCGTGCAGAGCGGGAACTCGGGGCCGTACGGCCTGCCGGTGTTCTCGTTGACGGTCAGAGGCGAGAAAGAGCCGTAAGGCGACCCCATCGAGTTCAGACACACCACGAGGAAGCGTGATGGGTCGAAGGCGAGGTTGTCGCCGAGCAATGGGCCCCACCAGTCTGCGACGTCTACAGAGCCTGTCAATGCGTGGCAGATGACAATGCAATTGTCCGCGGCCGCGTTGAGGCTGCCCCACGTCTTGTAGGCAATAGGGAAGTTGCGGATCGTGGCGCCCGACTCGAGCTCAAGCTCGGGTACCTCGACGATCCGCTGGTCGTGGACCAGCTTCACAAAGGGGTTGGTGCGCATAACCTCTTCTGGATCGACCTCTCTGAGGGTTTTCGACCTGAGTGTGTGCGACATGCTGTTATGAACCGAAGTCTGTTTCCGAATATGCGACTAGTGTGTATGACTCTGGCTGGATGCAGAGCTACTGTTGAGAGTAGTGCTGATGCTGGTTGAAGATGTCTTGGCAGTGGTGTCGCTGTGCTGCGACGGCCGTCTGGGCAGTCGGCTACGCTCGGGTGTTCCTTATATACAAGCATGGGGATGTTCCTGTGGAGCGAAGATGTTAGACGCACTGTGGCGTCGAGCCACGGACCAGTCACGCCGGGCATAGAAAGATTAATGGCACGTGACATGTGTCTTCCAAACGACGGCTGACTCGCACAGTGGAGCCACAGTGCACAATGAAAAAACCGGCAAAAAACGCATGCGAGCGAATGATCACCATATCACTCTGAACGAACATCTACACGTGATTCGCGTTCACTGGCGCTGCTGCTGGCGCTGGCGGCGCTGTCGTTGCTGGTAGTGACAGTCTCTTCGGTGTTTAAAGCCTCCTCACCATCCGAGCCATGCTCGTTGCCCTCGACGATGGCGTTCTGCTCGCTGAGCAAAATGGTGAGCTCGCTGTTCGGGTTGCGCAGCAGGTCCTCGCAGCGGCCGGTCTCGATGACGCGGCCCTGCTTGCCGAGCACGACAACGCGCGAGCTGTGCCGGATCGTCGACAGCCGGTGCGCAATGGACACGGTGGTGCGGCCGCGGCGTGCCCGGGCCGCCAGGCTCTGCGCGACGATCTCTTCACTCTGCGAGTCCAGCGCGCTAGTCGCCTCGTCGAGGATCAGCAGCGCCGGATCGAGCAGGAACGCGCGCGCCAGAGCAATCCGCTGCTTCTGACCACCGGAGAGCTGTGTGCCGCGCGGTCCGACAAGCGTCTCCAGCCCGTCAGGGAAGTTCGAGAGGAACTTGGCGCAGTTGGCCTGGCCAACTGCGCGAGCGAGCAGCTCAGGCCGCTCCGCCAGCGCGGGCGGCACAGCGTACAGGATGTTGTCGCGGATCGTGCCGCTGAACAGCAGAGGCTCCTGCTGCACGACGGCCAGAAGGCGGCGGTACTTCCGCAGGTTGAAGGAGCGGATGTCCTCGCCGCCCACGAAGAGCGCACCGCCGGCCACGTCGTAGTAACGGAGCAGCAGCGCCGCAATCGTCGACTTGCCGCTTCCACTGGGGCCGACAATGCAGACGTGCTCGCCGGGCTGGATGGTCAGGTCTAACCCGTCAAAGATTCTGTGGTTCTGCCGCGTAGGATATGCAAACGAAACGTCCCGGAATACCAGAGGTTTGCCGAGCAGGGTGCCGGGATCGTGCCCAATAGTGGGGGCAATCTGCGGCCGCCTGTCGTTCAGCTCAAAAACACGCGCCGCGGCACCTGCACCCTTCATCAGCTCGGAGTAAAACGTGGACAACCCAAAGAGCGAACTTCCCGTGTACACCGCGTACATCATGAAGCTGGACAGATCACCAATGGTCAGCAGACCGTTCGAAATCATGCTTGTGCCCGTGGCTAGCAGGGCGAGCATTGCTGCGTTCCCCACGAGACCCGTAGCGCCGAAAAAGACCCCAGACGTGACAGCCTCCTTGAGCCCAATGTCAAACACATTGCGCACCTCACCTGCATACCTGCGAATCTCTCGCTTCTCGCCTACGTATGCCTGGATTGTCCGCGCTGCGCTCAGTTGCTCCTCTGCAACCTTTGTTAGGCCTCCAACGGAGGTCTGCAGCTGGCGTGACAGGCTCCTGATCTTCTTACCGTAGACGACTGCCATGGCGCCGAGTGGCGGACCCAGGAGCAACATCACGCACGTCAGCTGCCACGATATATAGCTCATCATACCGAAACCGACCATGCCCTGGATGACGGCGCGCGCGCCGTCCGACACATTCTGCGTAACGGACTTGGCCACGATCGACGCGTCCGACGACAGACGCGAGATCAGGTCGCCGACACGGTTCGTGTCCAGAAACGCACCATCCTGATCCAGCGCGGCCTTCATCGTCCGGGTACGCAGCCGTGCGACCAGTCGCTCACCTGTGACCTTCAAGATCACTATGCGACACATGTTGGCGGCAGCGCCGACCACGAGAACGCAGCCCAGCGCCGTGTAGAACTGGCGCAACGACAGCCCATAAATAGTCTGAGTCTTCGGTGGATCGGTGTGAGCCGCACCGTCAACATCCTCTGGGTCCGCTCCGTCGACCTCGTTGCCCTCGCTGCGACCATCTTTGGCCAGGTCCAACAGCTTACCGATAACGCTTGGAACCACCATGCTTACCGACCCTGAGATAATGATAAAGATGAGTGCAGCAACAATATAGCCAGTCTCGGGCTTGGCGAGACGAAACAGGCGGCGGACGTCCTTGAAGCTCGAGCCAGGCCGCTCGTCAGTGGACAGCTTAGCCCTGCTGGATTGCGCCTCCGGCTCTTGCACTACCTCCTTAGAGCTTGCCGATTGGAATCGCATCTGTATACTCCTCTTCAGCGCTGCTCGTGGAATAAAGTTAACCAATGGGAACGAGGCGACCTGCTTCGTAAAGCTTCTCTTTCCCGTGCACGCCAAGAGCTGGACATTGTGCAAGTGTCGTATCGAGCCATTCAATTGAAGGCTCGCCCTCATTGAAGTTCTCACGACACCTAACATAGCAAAACCGTAGTCCGGACAAATATCTCCTAGTGTTGTAACGATCTGCTCTGTGTGCAATTTGCAATGCTCTTCTTATACCTCTTCGGCTTGCCCACTTCAGATCGACCCAATTCTTTAACGAGCAATCTGCGATGGAGTAAACACGTGATACATTCTATAAGAACCTGCTCCGCGCAGAGCGCAAGGTGCAGTTGTTCCTGTTAGCAAAGTATAAAAGTCGATTAAAATACAATTAGTATAGCTTCAGGCAGCAAGCACTCGCCAGTAACGGCCGAGCTCCCACTAGTCCAAGGATCTCGAAAATACCCCAGACAGGCCTGAAAAGGATGTTATCAAATAATGCTAGTAGGGGAAAACAACCCCATCATAGCGCCATGTGTGCCAAAATGTCTTATATGCCATCCGAAACGGCCGGCTCAGCTGGCGTACGGATTCTTTGTAGAGCTTGTAGGTGGCAGGTATTGTGAAAAACCGCCTTTTTGTTGTCCTTGAGCAACATTGCGGGCACCGGGTGGCCGCTGTGGATTTCCAGGATAGGGTCCCGCTCTACCCTTGTACGGAGGCATAGCTTGTCTGCCCGGACCACCAGCCCCCATTTGATTGTTTGGTGGATAATTGTTGTACTGATTTCCCATTGGTGGTCTGTTTCCTGTTGGAAAGCCGCCCTGTGGACTGAAATTTCTTTGCTGATGGGGTGGGTACTGCCCTGCAGGCTGCTGTGGGAACATATTCTGTGGGTACTGCTGTCCTCCCATGTTTGGCATTGCAGGTTTTGGACTACCGTACTTGGCAGGATATTGATTTGGGTTCATACCTGGGTTCGGCATCGCGTTTTGCCCATAGGGATGTTGGCTTGTTTGCGGACTCCCGTACTGGTTGTTCGCTGGTCTAGCACCTGGACTTACACCCTGGTTGTTAGGGTAGAATCTATCCTGGGTAGGAGTAATTTGACGGTAGCCTCCACGAGGACCCTGTGCATTATTTGGCATGTTCTTATACCCTCCGTATCCAGGACCACCCTGTGTCATTGGCTGCGTGTACTGAGGACCTGTTGGCCTTTGATTCGGGTTTTCTTGTGCAAAATGTTTTAAATCTCGCATGGGTTCTGAGTGGGGCAGATGGTCATTTTTCCCGAAGGGTTCATTGTGGTGGCTTGATGAAATCGTATTACCGAGCGACCCGGAAGACTGATTCGCATCAGCGTAATTTAAGGAGCTATCGGTGGTAGTATGTCTGCTTTCCGTTTCCAGCATCTGATTCTGTTCCATGAAATCGGGATCAAACACATTCTCGTCTTCTTGGGTATCCTTTGCATCGCCATAGGTATTGTTACTTAAATACGATCTACCAAAGTCAAAGCCGTCCGAATTGCGCCCTGCTACCGCATGGGTATTTTCAGCTTCCAATCCCATCTCACTAATTCTTTTTGCCAGATCATTAAAATCTTCCAGTGCCTTGCTTGCAGCATCATCGTTCAAAATATCACTGTCAACACTCTGAGTGAGGGAGATATTATCTCTATCATACCCACTGCGGGAAGTACTCATCGAGTCCCTTACATTTGATATTTCGAAAGTCTTTGACTTTGATGATCCTACGTATTGCTCGTAAGGGCTTGCATCCTGGCTATGCTCTACCATAATTGTTTGTGGTTCATAATTATTGCTATCCTTTTCTGAGTTCCCGAATGGTGAGTCTGAATATTTGTCATATATTGCAGAGAGACCAGATTGATATATGTGCGAGTTATCGCCTACCTGATTTCTGGTTTGAACATTTTCAGAAACATTGAATGCTTGATAATTTGAGTTGTCAATTTCCATCTTTAATGGATGTGGTGATGTTTTCTTCTGAGGAGCCAGTTCATTTACCTGACTTGAAGAGCTGTTTGGTGTTATAAACTTCTCAGTGGATTTGCTGTTAGGATTTTGAGTTCTAGAACCAGGATATAATCTGGCATTACTGGCATAGATATTTGTCGTCGCTTTCTTATCTTTTCTAGGAGATGAAGAATTACCAGTCTGTGTTGAATTAGAATCCGAAAGATCTCTCATACTCACAGCAGTACTTGGAGGCGTGCTTCCTTTTGGCAAAAATGTGGGAGAAGAAATAGTTCCTGAACCTTCAAACAAGTCCGCAGCTCCAAGGACAGGTGAAGCCAATGCACCAGTAAAGCCCGCTGATGAGCCACAACCTGTATAGCCTTGAGACATTTTTTTCTTCAATATTTCTCTGATATGCTCTTTCCATTCATCTGCCGACCATTGCAAACTGGAAACAGAATTTGTAAGTGGAAGTAAGTCCTCTACTTGTAAATAATGAACATGAGGAAGGCTTGGGAAAGCAAATAAAAGTGATTCTTCATTATCTTTTTCCGCAATTAGTCTCTTAGGTCTACCGTATAGCTTGAAGGCATTCATGGCTGGAATTAAAAACCTGATGATCGTATCATATCCTGGAACAGCATTATGCTTTTCAGGCATTATAAAAAGACTAGTATTTTCTGAAGTTCCATCCTTACTAAAAGTTACTTCACCTTCTAGTTTTATAATGGTTGATGTATCAATCAATAAAGCCGATGATGGATAAACCGCATATACAGCTTTAGCCTTTGTTACGGTTGCCATTGCCTTCACCTTCTTCAATTTCTTGTCAGTTTCGTAGAAATTAATTTCTCCGAATGGATGCTTTTTTTTACCAGTAGATTGAGATATGACTGCATAACAACGTTTCCATGTCATTCCAACTCCAAATCTCACACTGACCCAGTCTTCATAGTTAAACTTCGTGTTAGCCAAGATCACTTTAATATCACCCAGCTTAGCGCCTCTACTAGATAGAAAAGCACCCGTGTATGCTTCTTGAAGTGACGTACATTCATATAAACTGAGACGAATGGCTGCACTCCATTTGTTGAAGTTTTCCTTGTTATTGAACTGCAGAAAATAGCGATTCTTCAGTGTTGTGGACACAGCAAGTGCGTTGTCGAGTTTCTTCTTGCTTTCAGTCACAATACTATCGGAAGAGCTCACTGGCATAATGCTTGCATCAGTAAAGTTAATGTAAGAAGGCTTTGATGCTAACGTCTTAAGCTTCGGATTTGCAACATCGGTTGTCAGCTCATTGGCATTCCATAATGCCAACTGTGTACCAATTAAAACGCCGTAAACTTCCTGCCATTTACGATTTCCTGGGGTTCCATCATTCTTCAAATCATGTAACATCAAAAATACGCCTTCGTGATATCTTCTGTGAGTATGTGCTGAGAGCAGTGTAACAATAGGAACTAATTCTGGAGAAAGTGATCCTGTAGTTGACATCTCTTGCGGCAAAGATAATTTTTCTCTTGGGGAATTGTCTGGGGAAAATATTCTGGAAATTGACGATGATCTTGATCGCGGCTCCTCATCACCTGGACTAGTTGGAGTCGATGAAGAAAACTCTCTGCTGAAGAATTTTGGCGGTGCTAAGAATTCGGGCGATTTCGCCCCCGAAAACATTCGCTTCATTCCAGTTTCTTCCTAATATCCAATGGGTGGGTGATTTATATCTTTCTCAGAGCTGAAAATATATTCAAGAACCCTTTTTCTATACTTGATCGTTTTCCAATGCGCTCGTAAGACAAAAGTATTTTATATGAGAGTGTCTTCACAATGAGGTCAATGAAAAGTCTTCTTGAACGACGTGGAAACTAGTTCGCCACGGACAATAACGAAATAAACGGAAGAAGCTGTCTATTTCCAGTTCGTTGATAAATAGCTCCAGCTTACAGGAACTTCCCAGGAATATTAAAGCAGTTATTAAATCACAATGAGTTCGAGCTTCTGGTTGCCTCCATTTTGTAATGCCTGGAAAATAAAAACATTTCCAGATCAGATAATACAACCTAGTTTCGCGATGTTTGTAATATCTGAGCCACGAGAAGGCGCATGTTTCCCGGGTAACAAGAACATTGCTTTTTCTTCTTAAACGAGAGGAGAGACCGGAAAGGAATGCCCTATGTAGAAGATGATAGTATCCGGCTAGTTACATGACCAATAAATGTGGTCAATGCAATGCAATGCAATACTCAGTGTTTTGCCTACGAAGAATTATCTCTGAACAATTTCAGTGCATGTAGGTAAGGATTTTTTCCAAAATGACTGCTACCCATTTAGCGGAGTTTCCAAAATACTGTTTCTTACCTAAGTTTCGGGCATCAACATTGCTAACGGAATTTGCATGACGTAAAGTCCCAACATTACCAACGAAACTGCCAATTCGGTAAGAGCACTTGAATAGAAATTGTCTAGGACTTGGTTGGTATTGTGCTTTAGTTTGGACAATACATCAGATTTTACACTGTTCATGTTGTGAGGACCAAATGTATAAGCCTCCTGTATAATATTACCCAGTTCCGTGGGCACCAGGATTGGCAGAGTTATATGTGCTTGTCGATTCACCCATGTTAAAGCATGCAGGATACCTAAAAGTTTATTTCCAATGGTACAACGTACGACTGTTTTCAAGGGATCATATAGAAATGTGCGATTGAAGCCAACGGCCAATGCTACATCAATGTCGTCCATCAATGTAGCAACAGTATGATTGACGGTCGACGTACTGTTCACGACCCAACCAAAGACACGTGAATTAATATCTCGTTCGGTAGCCTTGATATATAGATTTGTGAATGTTGCCCATTCATGAATCTCTGGAACTATTCCCTCAAAGTTAGAGGCTGTTAGGTTTGAACCATTAAATCGGTTGACAGTATCACGAGCGACTTTTATCAAAATAAACTCGAAAGTACACATAAATATCCCAGCCAACGCAAGTTGAAGTAGCAGAGTAGCTCGATCAGAAAAAATATAGGACATTATTCCTCGAATTCTTCGATACTCGTCCTTTCGATTTCCCAAAACTTTTTTGAAGAGGGCGCACATACTATCAACAATCTTTGCTTGCCATGAATGTGTGGCTTCATAATAGTAGGAGGCAAAATTTATTTGGCAGTTAGCAGCATCACCAGAATCACTCTTAATGAGTTGAATATCTTTTTTTAATTTGCGATCAACCAAGGTGAGTCTATGATACATCTTGTAGTCCTGGAATGCAGTTAACACAATACTAACAAAGATTAAGATTACCAGGAAAACTAGCATCAATGCAATGGCAATTTTTAATCTCTTGTGTAGCTTGGTAAAAAGCATATTAATGTTGGAAGAACCCCCGTCACAAAAGTTAGATGTTCCATTTCTGTTACTTAGCTTTTTGTTGGGAACAAATAACAAATCTTTTGAAAGAAGAGAGTCTTTGATATCCACTTGCTCTATATTTTCTCTCAAATGCGTAAATGGAATGCTAATCAACTTATTAGTTTTATTTCTGACTTCATCGAAAGACGGTACCTGTTCTGCAAGATGTGAAATGTTGCTGTATATATCCGATGATATATGAATACTCTTGAATTTTGCTAAGATCATGGTAATTTTATCCAACCCTCGAATTTCGTGACTTGAAGTCGATTGACCATCAATATCGTCATTGTCTTCAGAAAAATCTAGAACAGACCCTAGTTTCGAAACCCCGGACAGGGTTTTATTAATAAATCTGGAAATGTCAGTCATTTCGTCCGTTAAGCTGGAAGATAAATCTTCAATTGTCTGGTTAACATCTTTAAGTATAAGCTCAGTTACATTTGCCGCAGCATCCACTGACCCGTCAATTGCACTGACAAGAAGACACGTATATGTCCCGAGATACAAATCAACGATGAAAGTCGTCAATTTTTCCGTAGCATAGATCAACGCAGAGAGAGTTTTTAAACTGGCTTTCAAAGATCCTTCTAATCCCTTGTTTACAAGGACATTTCCAAACATTCCCAAAAAATGAGGTAGATTTTCTATCGCATTATTCATTGCGTCTTCAGTTTTCAGGCAATTTTCTGTTAACATTATCTTTGCTCTTCCGAAAGCTGCATGAGTACTTTGATAAAAGAGTATTAACTTGATAATTGTGAGAATCAATATAATAGTCCATTTATTTATCCATATTTGTGAGAGTGAAGCTGTATATGTTAAATAACCAGGAAGAGTAGACATAATTTGTTTATACCATATTAATATAACCGCCAACCTCAACTAAATAAAGAATGTGCAAACTTTGAAAACTGAAAAAAATTTAATGGATAAATGATTTCCCAGTAGTCTTATATATAGATAAAGTACTGCAATCGTAATTTAGTGGTGTTTTGAAGTCTATTTTCAAATATATGACTACTAAACATTTCTGAAACGTTGACGAAACGTTCTGTTCGTCTTGGCGTGTATAAATTCAAGGCTGAAAAATGAAACGTATGGTGCTCACAAGGCAAAAGTCCAGAAAAAATTTCATTCAAAAATTTAGTGATCGACCCATAGACTGTACAAACTCAAGAAATACTGCAGAGGATATATTACATATGATTACATATATACATGACATTTAATGCAAACTATTTTTCAATGAGTTGATCCCCATTATTGCTGTATAACTTCGCAGAAGATAGCACTCTCTCATCACCTTGCAACTCCTGGGTCCACTCACTGTTCCTTTCAATACCTTGCTTGACCCATTTTTTAGACCAATCTTTCTCTTCCAAAGCGCCAAGATTCAGATCGTCTGGGTATTTGAAGTCTCTTATCCCGGTTTGAAAAACCAAATCTCTCACAGCTTCGCAGACTGCCTCTGTATAGTATCTTTTGTAGTAGAATCTACGAATCCGCTCCGGTGTATTCGAAAACCCAATCAAGTTTGGAATTGGCACAAGCAGAAGAGGTTGGTGCAATAAAATCGGTACATTTGTCTTTGGATCTTTGATAATGACTGATCCTTGATTGTTATACAGTTCTATGGGCAAGTTTGCATCCTTGTACTGATTTGGTAGGATGAAAGGTTTTGAAAATTTAGAGTCATCTTCATTGGATTTATCCTTATCAGATACACCCGAATTTTCTTCAAATTTCTGTTCACTCGTACTATCTTGGTTCAAAGACTGCTCTAGACCTGTTTCACCGTCAACACCAATTGTAGCTTTCTCTGTCTGGGCACTGGCACCTGCATTGCTATCGCCAGATAGAGAAGGATCTGCAATAGTTAGTTCTTTTTCTAATTTGTTGTCCTTAATATCATCACTAGGTGGGGCTTCAAGAGGGCCTAACAACCCCTCATGCAATCCATTGATATACTCTTTGTAGGCACCTCTTCCTAGACAAATTACACCGCCACTTAACGCTGCCTCCGATACCGTTGCGTCTACAGATGTAATCTTTGGCTTCTTGTGGTCGCCAAATATTCCCAGAGCATCTCTATAATCAAAGTTTTTCTTGAACTCCTTAGCGCTCTCTGGATCGAAGTCATCGGCATCATCATTCATTATCTCAGGCTGCTTCGAGATCGTCTTTTTTTGGTTTTGGTCTTGATTTTGAGATTCGAGGATCTCTTTTCTCAATTTTCTTATTCTGTTTGCCACTTCAGTCCTTATTACACCCTGCCTGTCTTCTTCAATGACCTCGTAGTCAAGTCCTGCGTAGTATAACAAAGGCTTAACGTATTTTCTCCAGACCTTCATACTGGTGTCGATGTAATCGCTGGGAGGAGGTGCAATGAAGACCGTTATCTTGCGCGGCATCGTATTAACGTCAAGTGGCTGTTTTGAAAGCGGCTTAACCTCTTCAATGTACCTCTTTCTGATTCTTTTCTGCATCTCCTTGTCGTAGACTATTCCAGACAGCGAAACGGTCAAAACCGACCAGAAAATCATCCAGTTCCTTGATGGCAGCCTGATAGTGGGAATCCCCATTGCCCGTAGGGCCGGGTTTGAGAACCCACGTTTAACAGTCTCTTCTTTCGCCATGGAGCTTGCTCTCTTAACAGGTTTCGAATGCTGGAGTCTCTTCTCTTCTATAAACTACAGAGCCATATCTCATCTATACACATCGAGATGGTTCAGAGGCCAGAAAATATCAGCACAAACCACGTGACTGCGAGCATTCCGATACACTGCTGCAGACCCAACACCGCTCGTCTGAGACTGACTTCGCGCTCTAACCGACGGCGGTTCCAATTCCTGACAATATTTCAGACTTAAGCATGGTGGTTGTGACCTTCGTCTGACCAGTTCAAGTTGAACCGCCCCTCTGGGACCACATAATCCTTGATCTTCTCAACGACTTCCTCTGCTGTCACGGCAACCTGGATTATCTCGCCATTCTTTTGGCTTATAAAGCCCTGTTCGATCGACGTGGAGATGAAGTGGAGCAAACCGTCATAAAACCCGTTAATGTTGAACAAAACAATGGGCTTGTCATGTATGCCTAGTTGCGACCAGGTAATGGCCTCCATGAGCTCCTCGAGCGTGCCGAACCCACCGGGCAGAGCAATGAAGGCCGAGCTGTTGTTGGCCATCATGCGTTTCCGCGTGTGCATGTCGGGCACGATGATGGTCTCCCCGTACTCGTTCGATATGGGGGTGGAGCCGTGGTGGTTCTCGACCGACTTCTTAAGATCCTCATTAAGCTTATCTGGCTCTTCCTCGCGCTCCTTGGACACCAATGCGTCTGGAATTATCCCCAGCACCTTACCTTCGCCTGTTGGACCCACTGCCGCCTTGGCTATACACCCCATCAGGCCGGTCGTGCCGCCACCATACACGAGCCCCCACCGTAGTTGGTACAGCAGTTCTCCGAGTTTGACGGCTTCCTCAGCATATATCTCATCTGATCCGAAACTGGACCCACAGTAGACGCAAACAGTTCTCTCCATTTTGCTTGCTTTACCGTTGTGTCTTGTTGGTTGTTTGCTGGGTCCCCTCCGCTTGCTTCTAATATACTGTAACCGGAACACGTTCCGGAGAGAGAGAGGCCTACAGTGGCATAGAGTTGCGTCATAAAACATCACTTTGGACGGATACTGGCGCTTATACCATAGGCGCCATATACAGCATACAGATGTGAGATACATATGTGAGATCCCGGGTGGTCATCTGTTAATCGTAGTGTCAGTAACCACATTAAATAAGTGTAGATCTTGCGAGTCCGACCTAACTTCAAGCTACCTGGAATTTGCTTATTGAGAATGTCTTCCTGGCGTCGTATGCCCGATGTGATTGCAGCTGAAAAGCGTGCTGAGAGGAACAAAAGAGAAATCAATGGAGCCACTCTGGACACGGCATTTGCAGCTGGAAATACCAGGGAAATTACCAGATATACCTCCCGTTCTGTTCTGAACATGCTGTTGGTGCGCTGCTCTGCACACACTGTCTTGTGCGCTGCTCTGCACACACTGTCTTGTGCGCTGTTCTGCACACACTGTCTTGTGCGCTGCTCTGCACACACTGTCTTGTGCGCTGCTCTGCACACACTGTCTTGTGCGCTGTTCTGCACACACTGTCTTGTGCGCTGCTCTGCATACACTGTCTTGTGCGCTGCTCTGCACACGCTGTGTTGTGTGCTTTTCTACACACGCTGTTGGTATACTGACTCCATGTTCGATTCAATTGTCCATTATCGGCCAATTGAGTTCTGAGAGCAAACCTCTCGGTTTGCGTCCGCTATCCTCCTAGCGTCATAGGCGTCATGCACTTGACAGAACGCTTTGCAACGAGGCAAGGCCGTTTCTACGGCAGAAGCGCGGTCTCAAGACAGCAAAGGCGTGCTACGACCATAACTCATCCGACATACCAGTACTTCATATCCTTCTACGAATTTCCAGCCAGATATCTGCCCTACCTTTCTCTGCACGCGAGTGTCCGTTGATCCTAGCGACTATATGGGCCCGCTCCGAACAGGTGTTGAGACGCCGGTCCGTACGCCCCACCAGCCTAGTATGGAGATTGACACCACTTCGTACGCATTTCAGAATACTAGCCATCCGGATGGCCCACAGTAGGTAGAAGCTGGCCCAGCAGGCTGCTCTTGCTGCTGGAGAGGGAATTGCTGAGCCAAGCATAACAGAGAGAAACTGTGCCCAATGCCCCAGATGAGCTACCGAAGCCATGAAAAATCTAAATATAGTTACCACTTGCCACGACACAGACTTCCTCCCGCATTCGGAAAGCTCTGCCAGCCCGCTACGCATAATAACACTCCATCGTGTCAGTTTGCACTACTACAGCAGAAACAGTATATGACGATTGGCGATGCAGAATGATCCAAATATCCTAACGCGATAAACTCCGTTCTGGCACATTAAACAGTGATCTGGTAAACTGCGCTCCAGCCCGCAGGCCAGAGATACGCCCATACAGAGATGGCTGCTGTCGTGCCCTCTTTTACGCCCAGTAAAATTTAGCATGCCACACAGGCAACGCCTGGCTTCTCCGAGGCTGCCGCGACCCGCGTTGGTTCCTGCGCCAAGAATTGCCGGGTCCCACTTGCCTGCAGCTCTTGTTCCAGGGACCAAAATCTGCCGAGATCCCTGCCTGCTGGGTGACGCTGTTCTCATTGTCTGAACCAGCACTGTTTCCCTGCGCGGCTGTTGCGCAACGGTGCATGGGTGTTAAACCACAAATTTTCGACCCGACGTAGAAAGTGATACGGTCCAACCGCGCTAAAACTACTGGCGGCAAACGTGGCGGCTCCGTCTCTCGTTGCGCTTACAGCCCAAGACTGACACGTTTGGAGCAGAAGATTTTGCCCGTCTTAGCGACGCGCGCAGGTCGTCCCGCGCAGGTCGTCCCGCGCAGCTTGCCGCAGGCTGCGGTGGGCTGCAGCGGGCCCCTGAGCAGCCGCAGGACAGGGCGGTGCACGGTGTGCAGCACGTGACGGTAACCTCTCAGGTGCGGGTCGGGCAAAGCCAGCGCAATTCTTGGCGTGAGTGTTTCGGGCCGCCCACCCCAGAGGAGCGGCGCAGGCCCTCTGACGCGGCCGCAGGGAGTGCTGCGGCCTGCGCTTGACAATTGGGACATCTCCCGTCGTCCAGCCCGGCGATCGCGGTAACAGAGCCCGCAGACCTTGACAGTTCGCACGTGATACACCTACTTTTCCGTCACTTTGACACAGACATATTGCTAGTTTTCCCTCTGTTGTGGTACCCAAGCGCGCTGGAGCATCTTCCCATGCAAATGAGCTCAGACTGCCTAACACGCAAACTGGAACACTGCGAGCGACGCTGCGAGCGACGCTGGAGCCAATGCTGGGATTTTTTTTTAGTAAAATCTACTATTGTCCCCCGGTTGATGACAATTGGAGTCGCTAATTGACGCAAACTTCCTGTTCAGCTTCCGTCGAGAATCCTACCCGCGAACGAGCACAGGGTTCCGTCGCCAGCACACGCTCCTTATAAAACTATATTTGCGCCTGGCTGCTCGTGATCCACAATTCCCACTTTAGCAGGAATTCGTCTCTGTGTACCCGTCCCATCGTCTTGGCTGTCACCCACCCGAACTGCAGGAATACGGCGCGCTCGAGCCATATATCAAGAAAGCGCACTCGCACTCGCACAGCTTCCCTGCCTATGGAGAGTGAGGCCAACACAGAAGCAGATTTTCCAGATATAAAACCCTTCTAGATCAGAGATCTCTGCTGCTGCCACAACAGAGGAGAACCCGACGGCGTCGTTTTATGGCACATCCGAAGGCTATCGCAGACCCAACATGGCGCAACAGAACCAGGAGGTGAACGCCGCAGAGGGCGTTGTCCACGGACACATCCACAACTACAACAACATGACCTACATCCACGGCCACGTCCACCACATCGCGAAGGTTAAGCAGGAGCAGGCGCTGCCGGCGTCGCTTCTGGGCGGGCCGGAGGCGCTCTGCGAGGGTGAAAACACCAGCGTCGACAGCGCCAAAACGCTCCCCGGCGACCTCCAGAAGTACGCGGACTGCCAGCACTTCGAGTTCATAAACTACCACAACGACGCTACCCGAGCCCACACCCCGTTTGCCCACGCGCAGGCGCTGCCCGACAATCTCTTTGGCAACATGCCGTCGTTGAAGCGCCGACGGTTGACAGCAACCCACTCGGGAGACTCCAAACGGACGGCTCTTGACGGCGTACCGGCGGAATGCTGCGATCCCAACATCCTGGAGGTTTGCTGCGACATCGACCACGCGGACCACGATACCAAGAGCGCAAACAGCAGTCTTCTGTCCAAAGTAAGCCAGAACGAGGACTTCGTTATTTATACAGATCTGCCAGGTTCTCGAAGCACTGCTGATGCAGGTTCTCTGGCAAACGGAATACTGCCTTTGAACGGCGGGAACGAGACCTCCAGGGGTCTCAAAGCGGTCCCGAGGCTCAGAAACAAAATTCTTACGGAATTCCCAGAAGTTAACTGCGATCTAACTTGTGAGGTGATGTGTCCCATGGACTCATCGAATAACAACCATGGCGTGGAAGTAAAACTCGAAGACAACGAGGGCGACGAAGAGGACGAGGAAGAGGAAGAGCAAGAAGATGACGACGGTGAGGAGGACATTTTTGAAAAATTTTGCCATGTTTGTGTGAATCTAGGCAAAGAGGAAGAGTATGGCGAGACAGACGATTGTGCACACTCTCATAGCCATCACCACACCCATTGCAATGAACATACTCATTGCCACGAACACAGTCACGAACACAGTCACGAACACAGTCACGAACACAGCCATGAACACAGCCATATCTGCGAATATGATAGCAAAGTACCCTACACAAAAGAGTATGGACATTCAGACTCAGATACAAACAGAGATATACATGAAGTTGACGAGTTATATGACGATGACCATGGTTGTGCACACTGCAGCCACGAAGACCGGAGAGTAAGCCATTTTGCACACAATTTTGGAACGCTGAATCAAGCAAATTACACAGGGCTCAATGGTCATCAACACATATCGCCATACTCTCATTCACACTCGCATGCGCAAAACAATTTTGACACACCCATATCAACAGCGTCTTCATCTTCTAATCATGACGGTAATTCATACCCGCCAGCCACTATTAATCCTGCAGTTACTCACAACAACAGAGGTCAAGCTGGTGCCAGCACGAGCCATTCTCATATAATCAACTCACAAATGGACCTGAAGATACTGGATGACTTATGCAACATATCTTCTTTGTATGAATTTCCCTTCGCTAAACATATGAACCACCACAATCACGTACATGGATCGCCACATACCAATGGTGCTCTAAATGGAAATGACTCAAAAGATATCAATACTACAAATAATCAAAGTTTCAACTTACTTGGATCCACAATAAACTATTCTGGACCCTCAGAATCGGCGGATTTTAACGGAGGTTTCATTGATGGACAGAATACAGACACATCCGCTTTGCATGAGAATTGTAGCGGCCATCATCACCATCATCGTGTCGAATTTCACCCACATCAATCAAATCCAGGGCTTATAGACGAGAATCACACAAACTGTGAACTTTCAAATGATAAAGACATTTCATTTGAGCGATCCACGCTAGTATCTGTCAAAGAAAAAAACGAAAATAACGTATCCCTGATTGGGGAGTTTGAAAATTCGGATCCTACAATATCTAAATTGCACCATAACGTTTCTAGCAGCAATAGCAACTCACCAATTATGGAAACAAATACCATAAATTTCAATTGGTTTTTTAAGAATGATGACAACAGTCAGATAAAATGTCAATGGGATCAGTGTCCTGAGTCATATAACAATCTAATTGACTTACAGAAACATATGTTTAAGGACCATGTACCCGAAGAAGATGTTGCCTCAAATCTATCTTGTAATTGGTTAGATTGTGACTTCAAGGGAGATGATATCTGCTCTTTAGTCAACCACATAAACGTTGAGCATGGATTGAATTTTGACATGAAAATTCTAGACCCTAGCTTAATGGTGGAACAAAAAGAAAATCATCATCTGTTCCACTGCTCGGACCCAGATGCACACGCACATGTGCCTAAACACCAATGTAAATGGAATACCTGCAGAGAAGTTTTTAACTCTGCAGAGGAGCTGAGCAATCATTTGGAGAGTGTCCATTTATCGAAGGGGAAATCGGAGTACCAATGTGAATGGGAAGGCTGTGGCAAGAAGTTTACTCAAAGACAAAAATTGGTTCGTCATTTGAAAGTCCACTCAGGTCACAAGCCGTACAAATGTAAAATCTGTGAAAAATGCTTTTCAAGCGAAGATACGCTGAATCAACATATTAGGATACATTCGGGTGAAAAGCCTTTTCAATGTCATATATGTGGCAAAAGGTTTGCCATATCTAGTTCTCTTAAGATTCATATCAGAACACACACAGGCGAGAAACCCTTACAATGTAAAGTATGTGGCAAAAGATTCAACGAATCATCGAACTTGAGCAAACACATGAAAACGCATCAGAAGAAGTACAATTGTACACTCTGTTCACGGGGATTCAATTCTTTGGACAAATTGAAGGCACATGAGGTTAGATGTCTAAAGGCCTCCAAGAGGAAGAAATAATTCACTGGCATAAAAGATACGATTGTGCTCTTCTAACCCCAAAACGCTTCAGCATCAAGTTATTGTTTTTTCTATAAAATATGCAACGTATATAAAGAACTAATAACTGACCATATTCATGTAGTTTACGACTTCACTTCCACGATAATTCTTTGTACATATATTTTACAAGTCCCCAGTCCTCTAGGCCCTCATCAATCCTTTGCATATTGGCCTTTATTCCCATGGAGTCAAGCAAGGTCCATAGATGTTCACGTTCCTTTGCGTATCTGGGTCGAATTGGTATCTCCAAGTAACATGTTCCGCCCCGTTTAAGAAACTGGGTGATCATATTTACCACTAACTTGGGATGGTCTGAGGAATATATCGGATCAGAGACAATTATTACATCAAACTGTCTCTCCGAGTATTTCCGTACAAATACAGAGGGATCCGTCCAGTCCAACTCACTACACACCACACAATCAGATAGACCATTGAGAGCTACATTTTTTGATAAATTCGACATAATTTCTGGCAGGTCTGTCATGAAAAGTTCCATTTTATGCTGTGGGAACATTTCTTTCCATTTTACCGCCCATGCAATACCACAGAGACCAGTTCCTGCACCTATTTCCAGAACGGTGTCTGGAATTTCCGAGGTTTTGAGCCCATGTAGGTGATTAATTAGTATCTGTGACAGTATGAACGACGATCCCCATGTCTTCCAACCTAAATTATCTGCAGTCAATGATGGCTCGAACAGCTCAATTGTGGATGCTAGATTCTCGAAACTGAAATTTCTTGAGATAGATGGCATAGCTGTACGCCCGCATTTTTCTGCTATCCTCAGGCTAACCTCGCGCAGAATCATATCCTTCTCCTCGCTCTGGGGCTGTTTCTCGTAGTAGCGTAGGACAGATGTATAGAAAGATAATAGAGGACCCTCAGAAGAAGATACCAACCTTGGAATCTGAGTACAAACCTTTGTGTCCGAATTCAAACGATTATTAGGCCACGTATCACAATACCAATCTACAACGCCTTGCAACATCTGCTTGGTGATGTCTTTTTCCGCAATGATAACATCATTCGATGGTCTTGCTGCTGTTTGCTGATCTACTTGGAAATTTGTCTGGTAATGGGGTCTCAAAAGACGTAAAATGGTTAAAATTACAGTAGGAGGTGCGTAGTGATAATTGGGAAGATCAAGGACATCTACATAGCCGTCATCCTCATCTTCATCCGTGCCTAGCTTCCCAAGAGGCTTTGGGGTATTCCGCGTAACATCTGACACTTTATTTGATGCTTCGTCCACTACCGCATCACTGGGAGTGTATAAATCCAGCGGATCAAACATGACCCTTGCTCAAAGCCTAAACTCCGATGTTATAATCGTCTTTGTTAGTTATCTTAAATTAGATATGGCTCATCTTGCGCATAGTATTATTTTTTCATTGTATGTAGCTCATCGCATTCCTCAGATTGACGCCAAGAGGCAAGAATAAAAATAATCAGATCTGCTGATATCAATGACGACTAGAAAAAGCTATCTGCTCGTATGAATAGTAAAGCTCAGATTTTCCGTGTTAAAATGCAGAGACAAGGGTAATGTACTGCAAGATGGGAAACTAATCATACGTTTTAAATAGCCTAATGCGGTTTACAGAGAAAGAACTATTTGGCACCAGCAGGATCAACATTGCTAGTCTATCTTATTAAGTTTCGTTAAACACTGCCAACCGGTGGGGCTCTTAATAATCGAGGCGTATAAATAGGCATTTCTCTTTAGATCATACTGTCTAGACTCGTATGATGGTATTACCTTCTATATAACACGGGGAACAGCCAAAAATTAGATCAGACCCTTGTTAGATACAGGAAGGACAGTACATGCACAGAGAATTAAATGAGTTTGGTTCCCTATCGCAACGGATCAGTGATAGTCCGCGATCCGGCATCTGATTCACTGGCAATAGTCAACCTCTCATCGGGAAGACTGGAGCTGTATCAGCAGATTCACGATTATAGAAGTTATGAAGGGACTGAAGATCTGCCGAACGGCAGCAACCACAACACAGCCACCCAACTGTCGATTGCCTCCTACAAATGTCCAAATTGTGGAACAGAATTGAACACTAACGTATTTGCTGCTCAAGAGAGCGATATCTTGGATAAAAGTGCCTTGTCCACGCAGACATCAAACGAGCTGATAGAGAAACCGCGTTTCAACCTAACGCGACAGTATTTTAGCAATCTGGAAAACGTCCACAAGAGGTTTGCTTTGGATCAGAAACCTTTTGCAAATCTACCGCACTCTGACCCAGAGAATTTTATCTCTGAGGATCTGTTCATCCCCGGATACTTTCAAAAATTCTTCAAGACATTATCACTTCTGGGAAGAGGAGCACGCGGATCCGTGTTTAAAGTGGTGCATAGAATCGGAGGCATTGAACTAGGTGTGTTTGCATTGAAGAAAATTCCCATCGGGAACGACATTGCGTGGTTTAACAAGTGCATCCGGGAAGTAAAAGCATTAACCGCCGTCACACATCAACATTCAAATTTAATTACATATAACCATGTTTGGCTCGAAATGGAAAAATCATGCGGTCTAGTAAGATCTCTGGAGGGCGAAGAATCTACAGATGTTGCAAAAATTCCCTGCATATTTATTTTGCAACAGTACTGCAGCGGTGGGAACCTGGAAGACTTCATGTTAAACAATATCTTCCATAAACAGATAGGGATCGATTCTGCCGAGGAAAGAAAGAAAAGATTCAAGTACCTAAGGTCACACAAGAACAACAAGATAGGACTGACAACGAACCAAATTCTTACCATCCTGCGGGACATATCGAGAGGCCTAAGGGAATTACACGCTGCAGGCCTAATACACAGAGACTTGAAACCCTCAAATTGTCTTCTTCTTGAGAAGATAAGCACGGAAATGTCTGTTAACGATTACTATCCCACAGTCATCATTGGTGATTTGGGTGAAAGCCAGATGAATGGCGAACTCCGAACGGCGACTGGCGCGACTGGCACTCTAGAATTTACAGCCCCAGAGTTGATAATTCCAGGAGCCTCAGTAAACCGTACTAACGAAGCCTACAATGAGTACACTTTTGCATCAGATATATATTCGCTAGGCATGATCTGCTACTTCATTGTGTTTGGAAAATTGCCGTTTGATTCTCAAATGGAAATAGTGGATCTGAAAAGAAGAATCCAAAATTTTACAATTAATAAGGAGTACCTCATCAAAAAGCATCTCGAACTCAATCTAAGACCAATTGATGACAAGATTTTTGACTTCATGGAGGTGCTCTTGAACCCTCAGCCCGAAAAACGACCCACAGCTAAGGAAGTAGAACTAATGCTAGAAAAGATGTTGTTAGGCTCAAAGATATCTAGAGATGAACCGATTTCAATGGACAAAGATAACGAACTAACAACTACACTTACCTCTCAAAAAGCAGTTTTTAAATACCCTAGGAAAAATTACTCAAGAAACGACCCTGTAAATTTTGTCCAAATGAACAGAAAACTACTATTACCGACTTTTGTGTCTTGGAATGCCAATCAGAAGGTTGTTTTATTAAGCATGATTGCAGTAAATTGTATGTTATCCTTCTTAATTTTTAGGCGCTGCACCTGGCATCCATCGCAATTGTACTTTTCATTAGTGATACTTGGTATGTCATTTGAAGCTTCCATCAAGGACCAAAAATGGTTGATTTTGGCTTTAACGGCTATACTATTATCAACTTTTCTCTAAATGGGAAAGAAAGCATTATGCATGTCGAGTTGAAGGCAGTTTATAAATTTTTAATGCAAATACCTGCTCACGACAGAAGTTTGACGAGTAAGAGATAAATCAGTGTACTCAGATCTCTAGACTGATATTACAATTATCGGAATGTTTTATGTATTTTGGTGGATGAATATAGGGCATCCATAGGCATATACGATATTAATCGTATCATATGACAAACAGACAGTTTCGAAGCGTTAATTTAGACCCCATACAAATATATACATAGGCATATGAATCCTATTATGGAGATATCTATAAAACTTAAGAAGAAGACAAAGATAAAACTAGAGCCATTATATGACATTACAACCCTTGATGTCCCATAATGAGCCAATTCGTCAATAGACGGAGAAGTGCAACCACTTTGTCTAAAGGAGAAGGAGGCGAGAGAAGCTCGTCGAATAATAGTCGGTCCAGGTTTCGCAGCATCTCATCAGAGGTTTTCCCTCAAAATCTTACAGCTGCAGATGAAGGAAACACGAATCGACGGTCTAAGTCTCCGTTACCGATGAATCAGAATTGGTCTCATGTGGGGTTTCAATCGATATTTCATGGAGGTGGACAGAGGAGATCAAAACATAGTCTTCATTCGGAGGGTGACTCATTTGACAATGAATCAATTGGTGCTACCAAGAGTTTTTTGTCAGAAGGAAGACCATCAAGGGATGGTATGACCTTTCCTGATGGATTTGGCTCGAACGAAAGCGTCCACACGACTGCCTCGAGTGGAAAGGGACGAAAGCTGACGTCGATGTTCAGCAGGTCAAAGGACAACATAAAACCCAATGATAGAAATTCGAGACTTTTTCGGACCAGCACGAACAAATCAAACTCAAGTCTCTCAGGTTCTCTTCTAAGCACGTCACTTCCAAGCAAACCAAGTCCGTTTTCTAAAGTAGCCCGGAAACTGTTTCATAACAAAACGCACAGAACAACAGGCGATGACGAAAAAGATGCAGCGATCCCAAACCCATTAAGTAATTTTTTGCATCCATCCTATGCCAGACACAAATCACCTGCTCAGTTTATTCACAATACCACAGGTGCTTTGATGGACTCGGGAAAATCGGTGTATTCGTTCAACAATTCCATGATGAATACTTCTTCTGATACTAAAGTACCAATGACACAGGATGATAGCTATTACAAAGCAAATGTGATTATGTTGCATGATTTACTGAAAAACATATATTCTTTGGAAACAAATTACAAGACATTCACAGCGCAGGAATTAAATGTTCTGGCTAGCAATATCTGGAATGTTTACTGCGGCATAATACTCGAGCTGTTTAAAGATAAAAGAATATGGCAATTACCCGTAAAAATTGAGGATCTCAACAGGGTTCTTGAATTTTACATCGTATTGAGAACAGAGTCAAAGGCTGCATTATCACACCAAAAGTTCATATCTGAAATTGAAGAATTTTTGACGACTTCGCTATACATTTTTGAAAATCAGATTGTCTTCAATTACGTTAATGAAGACACAATGAACACTGCATTAAAAAGACTAGGCATTATCTGGCAATATTTCTACCAGCAAGTATACTACGACACAATGGCAGTATTCGTGCCGTTAGACAAAAGTTTTATTAGACATGGGAAGTTCTGGACAGACGCAACGTTTCTCGAAAATAGCTCGGCGCCACAAATTCCTTCGATGGACCACCTGCTGTTAAAGTGTTTTAGAGATTCGATTGTGCTCCCGTACTACCTCAATTTCACAAATAGTCATGATGGTGCAAGCAAAAGCTTCCAGAAGTATATTTTTAATGAAGAAGAAGAAAATGGGGTAACCGATCAAGATAAATTGACACTATTACAGTGTTTTGGAGTATTAAGCACTATTCAGGCTAACGATAGAAATCAAAAAATTATTGAAGAGCTACTAGTAGGTATAAGGATGAGTGTATAGAATCTACTGGCTAGCTCCTTTAGGAAACACTATATAAAATGGGAATGAACAAGACTATACAATTTTGAAGTAATGGTGAGTAAAATCACTCCAGAGTACACCAATCTCTACCTGTAGAAACTTGGAAATGACACAAGGAGGGCTCTAATATTAGCCCAATTAGAGCTGCAATTAAAACACCGAATGAGTCTGCAATTGAAACGGACCCAAGTGCAAATTCTCTCTTCTCAGGCGATACATTTTCTAAAATATTTAGAAAGGTGTTCACATAAGACGCACCACCAAGGAAGCCCTCATAAAAGATTAGAATCATTATTGGTAACGGTGTCTTAACAATGTAGAAGAGCGATTGCAGAATCGTTACGGTAAAATTGAGACCTTGCAGACCTGAGAGGATATAGAGTCTCCTCAAACGTATCCAATGTGCAGTTGATCGCGAGATAAACACACCTAGCTGATACAACGTACCATAGGTAACGTACATATCGCGATACTTCTTGAAGAAAACTGGCCTCTTCTCCGTATCGATGGGGAACAACAGCGTGGGCGCCACAGCCTGGTTTATTAAGTATTCAAAAAGGTAGACCGACGTGAGTGGCAGCATATATGGAAGAACTAGCTCATTCAGCTGCGAAGACGTCTTTTTCATATGGCCCTTCAACTGAATAAGCACGTTGTTGTCAGCTGCAGCGGGGAAACCCATTGGAGGCAAGAATGTGAGCGAGTCCTGAAGTTCATCACTGGGGAATGCCAAGAAGGGTTCCTCGCTCTCGTACGATCCTTCAGATGCGTCATCGACACTTTCGAGCCTAAAGTATAAAAGAAAACCAAACGGTAGGACACTGAAAAGCAGTAGAGAAACAGTCACTGGTATGTTCAGAATAGTGGTTAGTAACATGTACGCACCGGACCCAAACAACCCCGCTCCGCCGGTCCCGGACGACCAGCCGTTGAGACCCACTTCCTTATAGTAATTCGTCAATTGCAAAAATGTGACCTCGCCAAAACCTGAAGAAACAGACGCGAGAATTATGCCTAACAGACAGATCGCCAGCTTTTTAAAGGAGACGAATAACATGCCGGCCACGCTCAGGATGATCAGCCACAGAATCCGCTGTTTGTATGCTATTTTGTGTATGAAAAAGGGTGCTGACAGTTTAATTATAAACGAAGGAAGGATATCTGCCAGCAGAACCAGAGACTTCGGGAGCGTGGGCCCTATGATGTCTGCTGCTGCAGACAGGATCACCACGTACAGGACATTGTTGATAAGGCCAAAAATCCAGAAATAAATGTATATTCGCCTGTTACCCACAAGTTTATCCATCAATTGTATTGTAGTGTTCTAGTCTGTAAAGCCTTTAATGATTGAGATTATGCTATGCGCTTTATAAGGGCACGCTATATACGCGCTTACCTTATATTAAAACGCATATGGCATTCAAGATCTGGAGAAATGGCATCTTACGTATATGATGATATAAATTTGAAAGATATTTAAAAAGCATGCGGATGCGCTTGCTCAAACCAGTTATCATCCCAGCAGGCTTATCAATTATGGGTTGATTGGAGACTACATTTTTAAATCGTTTAGTTTTAAAGTACAAAGATGTGATTACCACGCAGTCGGTAGCCAGCCTGAATATCGATAGCGTCCCGTTAGAGTGTGAGGACAGCGCCTATATGATTTCGCATTGTCCTGTAGTGTTACCAACAAACAGGGTTACATAAAGAGACTGCCGGCTGCTGCAATGGGCAGAGGGTGGTCTCCTACTACAGATACTGCTTCAAGAGCTTGAACCTGTCAACTGCCTTCTCTAGATAGGCATCATCCTTGCATACAGCGAAGCGCAACAAATTCTCTGCTGCGTGCTCATGTTCCTTGATGTAGAATTCTGTTGGAGGAATTGCAACGATGCCGAGCTCATTGATGAGCCAATATGAGATGCGGAAATCCTTACCCTTGGTTTTGAGCTCCTCTGGGTACGGGTAGTCTTCAGGGATCTTCACCTTGGAAAAGTCGACCAGGATGAAATAGGAGCCCTCAGGTACTGTGTATGGCAGCCCAAGGGAGTCAAAAGCCTTGGTCAAAATGGAGAACTTCGTAACATACTCTTGGCGCATGTTTTCAAAGTAGTTGACAGCAAGTGCATCCTTGATAGAGTTTGCGCAGGCCTCTTGCATTGGGGATGGCGATGCAAAGCAGATCCGAGTGTGCGCCTTGGCCGCCCAATTCAGCAGTTCTGCGTTCTCAGAGATGACCCAGCCAATCCTCCACCCTGTGGCTGCAAAGGACTTGCCTGCAGAGCCAACCGATAGGGTCAGCTGTGCTATCTCGGGGGAGAGAGTCGCAACTCGCGTGAAAGAGTCTACGAAGTAGAGATGTTCGTAGACCTCATCCGATATTATGACCACGTTGTGCTTTACACAGATCTCACCCAGCTTCGTCAGCTCTTCGCGGGTGAATACCTTGCCAATGGGGTTGTGTGGGGTGTTGAGAATGACGGCTTTAGTCTTGTCGGTGATGGCGTTGGCAAACTGCTCGAAATCCACAGTCCACTCTGTGCCCTTCGTCACACGGGTGTCGAGATCTTTGGGAGGGTTAATTGGAACGTATACAACCTTCCCTCCGCACAGCTCTATGTTTGGAATGTACTGGTCGAAGAAGGGTTCAAAGACGATGACCTCGTCGCCTGGGTTGATTAGACCCAGCAGACATGCTAGAATACCCTCGTTTGCACCAGTGGTGACCAGCACGTTCTCCTGTGCCAGTTGGGTTTTGTAAATTGGCGAGTACAGCTCGATGAGCGACGAAATCAGACTGGAACGGCCTCTAGTAGGCGAATACTGGTTCACCAGCGGGATCTCCACCGCCTTCTGCACCTCGGAGATGGCAAATCTGGGGGGCGAGTACGAGAAGAACCCCTGGCCAAGATTGATCAGCTCACGACCCTTGTTATTCTCGTTGTGGGCTGCTGCTGCTGCGGCTTCGTTGGTCAGCGACCACACGTCTTTGGAATTGTTCAGCGTAAAGTACTTGTTTGGGACAATCTTAGGCTTTGCTACTGTCATCGTACTCAGTCTTCTCAGTGAATGGTTTCTTATAACGTTCATCGACCGCAAGAACAACATAGACCGTTAGAGTTATTCTGCGCTAAAGCTGATGCGCGAGATGCATGGATTCCTTTGCACCTTATATAGGGTTGTTCCGATGATAACGATTGTGGGCGCCACAGTTCGGTCGTGAAAAATGCCATATCACGTGATAACATGGGCGCAATTTGCTCCGGACTTATATCTATAAGAACAGTCAATGAGCTGTGAGCGAAGAGATGCAATACAACATTAGCAAGTACAGCAACACAAGCCAGGGAAACCTTCACAACCGGAAGCAGACATGTTGCGTGCCATCAGTGTTAACGTTAGAGTGAGAGCCAGCGGCGGGTACGCTATGGGAGCTCGGAGAGCTCTCAGTACCACAGGCAGTGTCTTAAGCCTGCAGTCCCGGAGCCAGCCCGGACCACCTCGCCTTCCCGATGAGGAACAAGAAGAATTCGAGAAGTTACAAAGGATAGCACAGTCACAGGAGGCTATCGACGAGTACAACCGCCAGATCGAAAACGACCCTACGAAGGAGAGCTTGAACTCGCCGCTCTTGACCAAGAACGACATTGGTGCGTTCTCGCCTGAGTTCACCAAGACGATACCCGAGTTTGAGGGCGATGTCAACCCGAAAACAGGAGAAAGAGGAGGACCCAAGCAAGATCCCCTCAGGCACGGCGATTACTCCTTCAATGGCAGGGTCACTGACTTCTAGTGTACTGACGGCCGGGCCGCCATATATCCATGGTATATACTGCATAGAAAATATACAACTGTGAATAAAGCGATGGGGGTTGCACGACCAATCACACCGACTCGGCTATCGTGCTCGTCACAGAGGTAAGCTCCTTGCTGCACTCGGCAATGATGGCATTATCCTTCTCCAGCATCCTTTTCAGCTCTTCCCATTCGTTCTGATGCGACTCACATACCGCCTTGTTTGTGCTTAGCCGAGTCATCTCCACTCGGAGGTGCTTCAAATCCTCCTGTAGGCTGCAGTAATAGCGTACGTAATCGTTGAACAGCAATACTTGACTCCTAATCTCTTTGATCCACTCTATCTCCTTCTGATTCAGGGGAATCTCTCTCATACGAGGCGAATCAGCGACCTTGTCAAGGGAGGATCGTATTTTGGAAAATCTTTCGTTAATCCTGGCTTGTCTCTCCTTCTGCTTCTCCCATTTCGCAAGACAGCGCTTCATTTCCTTTCTGGAATGTTCCTCTTGGTAGCGTATTCCAGAAAGTGCGGATATTTGATGGGAGAGTTCGCGACTTAACGCCCTCATCTGGCCGTGGAGATTAATTCCCAGCGTGTGTGCCTGATACACACGTTTCATTAACTGCGAGGAGACTTCGGTCAAGATTTCCAACTGTCTTTCGTTATTTGGGTTTCCCAATGGCATCTCCCTCTCTTCGTGGGTCATAGACACTTGCAGGGGTAGACGATATGCAGCTTTCAAACCTTCATTGAGATTCATTACTTCTGAAATGGGCTGTTCTAAAGAAGACTTGTATAATTCAGGTTTTTGTGCCTTCTCTTCTATGGGAACACCACTTACTCTGTCTTTGCAAACATCGATCGCAAGGTTATGAAGTGGGAGTGAAAACACCGACGATATTTTACCTCGTTCAGATAGCAGTAGGCATGATTTAATACCAATTAATGGGAAGTTTTCTAGTCGACTTTGGATGCTAATATCTCCCAGTAATCTTAAATCTGACACCTTTAAGGCATCGATCAATTGCTGAGCCCACGACTCAAGATCAATAAAATAACTTGAGGCATGCCCGAACACAAAAAAAGCATTTTTCAAGAACGGGTTGTATTCGATTTTATGCACTTTAACAACATCCTTGACATCCAATTTCTCGAGTAGTACAGATGAATTGTTGTGGTTGTATCTTATGTTATCCCATGACATTGTTAGTTCTAGGTACTTCAGCAAACTGATAATAAGACCATTGTTGAAGGATATTACAAACAAGTCCAATTCCTCGCCAATTGGCATAGACATCAATTTTTCTGCAGTTAAATCATACAATTCCATAGGGAATGGCTCAATCGTGAAAGAGCCTTGAGGATTCACAAATCTGTAGGGTTCTAGAATATCGATGCTATGGTTTATGCCTTTTTTTCCAGATGCTTCATCACATTTTTTTTGAAGGCTTGCAACAAAATTCAATTGTTTTATGACGTTCCGTTTCACGTCTGGAGAGCTTGTCGATTCCAAGCGCTCAAACTGTACCAACGAAATATTCATCAAAAACTGTAATTCTTGGCTTGATATATTTAGTTTCCGGGGAAGACAAGGGTAAATCACATACAAGTCGGCCCCCTCAGTAGCACTTAGTAGATAAAGAGACAACCCATCCTGACCAAATGCCATATTTGTAATATCCGTCACACGATTTTCTAGTCCAAAGTGCTTGGCTTTCTGGTTAATCAATATGCCATTTCCTCTCGGATCACTTTCCCAGTCGGCCATTTCTATCGTGTCATCAGTGTATAATATAATAATGGTTCCATCGTTGACAGCTTTAGGATGGAATAATACTTGCTTGATCACTCTATCATTTCCAGAACACAAGCGGGAATATCTTTGAAGGGCAATTACAAGGCTTTCGGAAAGTACACCAGAATACTCCCATGGTATTTCCACCACTCTGATTTCCGTGCGAGTGTAGATACATAAAAACTTTTCTGAATTGCACAAAATCACATCAATCACCTCATCATCCAAAACTTCCAATTGAATAGAGTTAAACGCGTTTCCAGAAGAAGCACCCCACCTCAGCACATTTCGTTCCAAGTATACTAATTTTGAGCCACCAAAGCAAGCAAAAGCATGGGAAGAATCTTCTGTTGCGAAGTTCAATGAATTGAGTATTGGCCTCTGAAGTTGCATTTTGTTGAATTTATCAGGAAGTCAGAGGTCAAGAGTACCTATTCCATTGATGGTTCTTTACAATTTAAACTAGGGTTACCTGTTATAGCCTTGCTTGAGATCAAGGTCGATGAACTCCCAGTCAAACTACTACGAAACACATACTAAAACATTAATTGTCGTTGACGGTGATATACGAAAAGTATTGAATACATGATATCTAAGCTTGGTTCAGAAATAGCCTGGACCAATTTGTGACTATTTAAATTTCAAACACCAGTACTAATTACAGTTTTATATTTGCTGCAAAAAGTTGTTTTGTTTGATCTTCTCTCTGTTCAGTTTTCTTATCTGTTTCTTTCTCTGTTTCAGAGGATCAAGAGAGAGTTTCTTTCTTTGAGCTTCTTCATCTAGCACTTGCCATAACCATTCTGGATATTCTTTATCCTCTAAAGCCACAGGGTCTTTTCCGGACTTCTTCACATTCACAGTGATCGGAGTTCCTGCTGGACATGATGACACTATCGCTTTAGGAGCTACTTTGGATGTGATATTTTGATAAGGTACCCTAGATACTGAAAATAGCCTCTTAGAAAACAAACTAAAACTCATTTGCATATATCGAACTCAATTAATCCCCACCTCACTTTTAACTTTAAAACTTTTCAATATTAAAGATATACTAAGAGTTGATTATTATTACCTACTATTTCATTAACCAACTATTATCATATCAAACGAATGATTTTAATGACAATGCTGTTTGGGAGTCCACTTCTGATCGCACATGAATCAAAATCATGCAAGTTAGTACCTATATCCATGTTCTTTCCAACACATATTCGAGATGGTAATTAACAAAACCATTTGCTTGCTAAATAATGAGTCGGTAATATTAGGGCTTAATTATTAAATACACAATTGCTTTAGATAGAGATGTGCGTTCCAGATTTCATAGACAAAGGGCTATCAGAGGTTCAACTATCCACCCTATTATCAAGTTCATAAAAATGTTCCACACTGCAAAGTAACACAACTTCGGGCTGAAAACACTCCATATGAACAGGTGGTAACGCAGAACATAACAAGCCAGCAAGAGGAAACTCCCACAAATACCGTTAAACAGCAAGATAGGAACTTTGCTCCTGATAAACGCTGGTATTCTTGCATTTTTAGCCTTGTAAATAATATCGATCGGATAGAGAGCCCAATATATTGCCGTCGCAAAGTTTGAAAGACACATTTGAAATCCAACAACGTATATGTTATAGTCACCCGATACTCCGTTATATGCGTTAGTTAGATTGACTGTGGCTATTGAATTTGTTCCTCCTGTTTGGAAAAAAGCCAAATATTGCAATACTAACGTAATAGTAGACACCAAAGTGACATTTGAGTTGTATTCTTTTTCAAGTATTGTGGACAATGCTGGTCGCATAACTTCAAACACTAAGAATAATCCAATATTTGCTGTACTGCTCTCAAAGATCAACAGTAAAGTAATATACTTGAACAATTCTTTATAATGCATCGATTGCTGAAATTTTAACTTTGAATATAACACTCTGATTATTACCAATGATCCAATACACTTGAAAAATAGCTGTGCCATAGGTACTAATGCAGCTTTGAATACCTCCTCTGGACTTTCTTTCGTTGATTCAATTAATAGGGATGACATCATTAATGCAAGGTCATACATCCATGTGGGCACTGTTTCTTGACTGGCGGCCGCCCAACTAACCTTGTAGATGAAACAGATGGAGGTTAGGAAAAAGGATATCATGAATGCAACAAAATCTTTGGGAAGATCTCTCATGCCCACATATAAAATTGTCAACAAATTAACGAACCACATCATTTCGCCATCTCGTTTTAATAGTTCGTGAATTGTACTGTCATAAAAGAATTTTTGCCCGCTATTATTCCAGCCACGCAATGTTCTCAAGGCAATAAACACCAATAGATGATTATAATAATTCGATCCTTTCAAAATTACTGAAAAGGCAATTAAAGCCGTTGCAATCCACCACCAAATTTGATGTTCCTCCTCGACAAAACTACTGGCAAACATTGAACTGCCAAGGACAATAGAAATCAATAAGTTAACTGAAATGTAAGTGTCATAAAAGGTATAATAATAATTTAACATAATCAATATCGTTATTACGAGAAGTAAAAGATTTCCGAGTTTTAACAAATTTAAATCATAGTTTGTTGCTGATCTCATCAGTCCATTCTGAATATTTCTCATTTTGTTAATAATAGTTTTAGTGTTATCAGTATCCCCAATATCTTGGAAAGATTCGTCTTTGTTTGCTACACGTAGAAGCTGTTTATAATTGTCCAAAACCTTTACCCTTGACATTTCAGACCCCAAAATTTCAAGAACCTCGGGAATTATAACACCCACATTGTTTATAGGGATAGGAATATTGAATAGGGCTGCTAACGTCGGAACCAGATCGATTTGTTGAATATTTGTCAAAAAATTATAATCGAGTTCTTGAACTGATGAATCCCTTGCTAGAGGAATTTGAACATTCTTTTGTGCTTCGGGTAGTTCAAATTTTTTTAGTTTTCTTGAAATTAGACTTAAAGCTGCAGAAGTCTCCCCAGCCGATGAGCCACCATGATTTCCCAAATCATTCATACCATGATCTCCCATCACACATATAAGTGTATTTTCATCCACCTCGCTGTATATTTCCTTTATTATGTTGTCCATTTCTTCTTGTTTCGCTGGCATGAAGTGCGATCTAGAACCACCTTTATGTCCAATGTGGTCGAGCCCTAGATAGTGAAGCACTAAAATATCCCAGTCATTCATCTCGACAAATTGTTTATCCAGATGCCTTGTGACATTATTGTCAACCTCTTCAAAATCACTAACAAAAAATGAATTTGTTCCTTCATACTCATCAAAGTACTCCTTTGGAAATAGTTTCAGCCACGTATCGTCACCAAAAAATCTGATTCTTTTACCTCTTTCATGGAATTGACTCAGAAGCGAGTCTTGGTCTTTCAAATTGGAGGAAGAGTCATCTTCAGCAACATTCAAAATAGCATCGAGAAAATTAGGTGTTGATCCAGTAGTTATTCCTTTTAATCGAGGCAACGTAACTGTTGGCGGGTTGGCAAATGCAGTGAATCCCCATGCCTCGCCATTTCTGAGTAAATTATGAAGGAATGAAAATTTTGAATTTTCTTGCTCGAACAAAAAATCACTTCTTAAGGCGTCGATAACAATTAGAACGAGTTTGTCAAAGGATGGCTTAGCTTTATTCTGTAATGCAGTCTCAACCTCGAAAGTCGCGTTTCCTTTAATAACCGTCTTCTGGGGGAAAAAACCAATGCAAAAGATCAATAACGCACTCAATTGCAACAGGAGTAATAAAATTGATCGCCTAAGCATATTACAACACGTTTAGCCAGGTTTACTCAAATATTTCTGTTCATTTCTACGACTTATGTCTTTATCTTCGATCAATTTTTTAGGCGTTAATATATAATGTAAAGAGACGCGGCAGTAGACAGAAGAAACCACGAATCTGGAGTGCACTAATAAAGTAACCAAATCGATTCTAATTTACATAACCCTTACAGACATGCATATACATGGGTGAGACCTAAAAAAATTTTTGAAAAGTGTTTTGTTTCGAAACTATTGAAGAAGTTGATCCCTGTAAAATGGCTGGTTGTTGATGAACTTGGCAGCCCTCTTGTCATGCCTCTTCTTGTCTTTAACTTCCGTCTGCCAGACCTGCTGTTGAACTCGTATCTGCTGTCTATCGTATGATTGTACAAATGACCTCGTTTCGGCTGCCATCAGTGTTCCTTGACCCTCCGTTAGTTCGATTTCAGGCTTCAAATTTTGTTTATAATAGCGTTGTAATGATCTGTGGCCAACTTTAATACCAGAGGGAAGGTATAGTTCAGTACCATCATGATACAGATAATCATTTGTTGCATCCTCTTCATCATCATGCTCCTCTGTCACCTCTTCGTCACCACTGTCAATATCCTCCCAATCATCCTCATTATCATTGTGTCTAGTCTTTCCGAAATGGCTGTACGAACTTTCGAAATTATAAAAATCAGATATTTCCAGTCTTTCGTCTTCAGTTTCGTATGGAATCCGACAATGACCCTTAGCCCGCATGTGCGCTTGTACAGCTTCCAATGATCTCCCTTGGAAATTACAGACAAGACAAACGTTTCCTAAACCAATTTTCTCTGACATATACTTCACCAAACCTTCTCTGTCAGTTAAATATTTCTGTTCTGGGATGTAGAAACCGTGACATTTGAACATATGTTCTAAGTTTTCCTCCAAAGTATCAAAAATGGGGTGGTTACAAAACAAACACTGCTCCAGAGGTATATCGACCTTGTTTTCTATCTTTTGGCGCATTAGTTCCTCTGCCAGTTGTTCTTCAGTCATTTCTTCCTCTACGACCTCCTCAACAGGTGGCTTCTTCAAATCCTCTTCTTTTTCGACTGGCTCTTCTGATTTTATTTGCACATCTGCCTGCTCCTGCATATTTTTTAGAGCATTTTCTCTTGCTAGTTCCAGCAATTGTCTCTTCTTCTCCAAAAGAGCTTCTTTCTCTCTCCTTCTAAGTTCCTTTTTGGTCATCTGCTTTTCCTTCTTAGGACGATTGGAATCTTCATCTTTGGTACCCATATTTTGAACTTTAGCAATGAAAGTCTCCTCCGAGATAGCTGGTAGCTGTGCCACCCTTCTTTTCAAATTATACCTGTGCCAGTCCGACTTCATGTGCTCCCTCTGAGCTTCACTCGTCTCAAATTGCAAACCACATGTAATACACGTATATCCTGTCATTTTGATAACGTTCTTGCTCTTGATCTAGTATCCGTTTAGGCCTTATACTGAATCCATAGTGTCAAATATTATTGAAGTCAGGCATCTCATCGCATTTTTACAAAGCTCATCGGTAAATTTTTCAGGTTGATTATTACCCGGCCTTGATGGACACCATGTTAAGAAAGAATACAGGAAGGTGTCAGTGTTCTTTCATACATCAAAGAGAAACAAATCCAGGCTCTATTACCTGTCCTGCATCTAGGTAACTGTCGGAGACAGGAAGTTACTCTTTATGAGTTTATACAAAGAGCGTTCATGACAGACGCTTTAAACATATATGTGAACTTCAGTCTAGCCGTTAATTACGTAATAAATTCAAAATACACTATCATACTCATTTATAAAAGAAAAAATGACTTGGGGAAACAATAACATGTCAATATTTCGTTAATATTCAGCTTGAAATATCTCTGTTCTGTGAAACACTGTTTAGGATTCTAGCACCTTCTCTAAAGCCAGCTAGCGTGTTAAAAACGTCATCTGATTGAATGAATCCATGTAAACGAAGCTGGGATAAGGCTTGTCTTAAAAACTAGATGCAATGAAAATATTTGAATTATCATGAATCCAGCAATTGCATCCATAATTGAGAAACAGATGTAAAGTTTGTCAAGTGTTTGAACTCCATTTCAAGAAGCCCATATGTCAGGTTGAGAACGCATTTCTTAAATTCGATTTAGAAGTACCTTACCCTTAGGTCCCTCACGAGAGCCCAAAAACGCTGCGTGTGTCATATACACAACGCAAAATAATTCTTCGCGCCGGAAGTGTTAGGATTCTCTTCCTTCTTGATCGTTATACCATTTCTGAATTTTGTTCTTACACATAATCATGTAAATTGGAACCACGATTAGATTGGCAATCACGCCCAGTATAAGCTGCCCAAACCATAGAAAAGAGTTATTGTTGTGTTTGTTCAAGCCCATGTCGACGGACATCAATACCCAGCCAATCAAATCCGTCGTAATGTCATCATAGCCCTTCTTCAGCCAACCAACAATCTTGTCACAGCATTCTTCACAGGATATGGGAAACGACACACCTTCGATCTGTTTGGTGATGTATGGCTTGGTTAGCTCCTCCAACTCGTAGCCCTCACTGTGGAAATTTCCTGGATAAACGCACGAAATCCGCATTTTGGTCAATTCCTGGCGAAGAATCGAAACGAGTGTCTTAATTGACACCTTAAGTGGTGCATACTGCGAGTAACCAATGAAGGGGAAAAATGCCGTCTCGCTGGAAAATAAAATGAGATGCGACTTTGGAGAGCATTGTGCGACCTTATGCGACAGAAACAGTGTCGTTAGGTAGTTCATCTTGACGCCCATTTCAAGTTCGTGGCCGGTTAGGTCTTTGAAAAGTTTGGGTGTTGAACCTCCCGCACAAGAGAGCACCTGGCTGGGTCTGAGCTGCTTGGCTAATAGAATGTCAAACATCTTGGAGACTTCATCATAGTCTGAAAGGTCACATGGCATGTAGAAGAGCCTTTCCTCGCCTGTTACCTTACAATCGCTGTTCAACAACATCGACTCATCGTATCCATTTGTGATCTCACGGGCTGCATTTCGAAGTTTGCTCTCTGTTCTGCTTACTATGATAATCCTGGTGCGGATAGTTTCCTCATAGTATTTTCTCGCAAATTGCTTCCCAAGACCCTGTGAGCCTCCCACAATTAACACCACTTGATCCTCGAGATTGAAGTGCATATTTTATGGTGCACAACTTCTTCTCTTGGGTTTCCTTGCCCGTCTCTTCTCGTTTGCTCTTTTACTAGTGTAGTGTGTAGTCTATTTTCGCTCTTCGAACTCGCTCCTCCATTATATGGTGTTACATGATAAATTATATAACAAGGAAAGAAAATACGCAAAACAGTCTGCATGTAGCTGGTGGTTGAAAACTGTGCGCCGTACGGACGTCTTGGCAACTTTTTGAAGCAGACGTGTGACAGTATTAAATTCCGGTGTTAACCCCTAGAAAACCCGGACCTTTTCTGCTTCTGTCTCCGGTGGAAATACGCCATTAATAACGCTGATATATATTTAAGTACGGGAGGGAGTTATACGTTTGTCTATGTACATGTTGCGGTCTCCGGCCTAGTTACCAGCCCTTTTGGCCTTTTGGAGCTCGTACTCTTTCTTCAGTTTTTCCAGTTCCTTCTCATCGATAGGTGGAATGGGCACGTCTCTGAAGTCGTTGTCTTTGTGCAGGAAGCTGTAGGTGTAGACGTATATTCCGCCTGAAATGGCAAGGAAAACGCCAAGGCCAATCATGTTCCATTTGAAAAATGGCTGTCTAGCCCTGAGCATGGCGGGTGTCATCTTGAAGGTCCTAGGATCCTGGTAGCGCGACTGTTCCAAACCCATCTTTTTAATTGTATTTGTCTGGCTTCGCTGGAATCTCCACGGTTGTGTCTTGCAAGTATAGTTGCTCTGTCTTTACGTCTGCAGCAGCAATACGGTTCGAGTGACTTACTGACTTATTTGAAAAGGAGTTCCTATTGCGGTTTTCTGTTCCTGCAAATGTTTTAAGCATTCCAGTCCTTGTAAGATCTCGTACAGTTTGAACTGCATCACGGATTAAACTTGCCAATCTATATTCGTATTTTATGATATTTCCTTTGGAAGTGCGTTTGATGGAAAATAAACCTTCAAGCTCGCATTAAAGTATAGTAACGACGCTGCAGGCGCAAGCCAACAGAGACATTGCACAACGTTGAACCTCGTCTGCTGGTGGTTATCGATTATTTTAGAGCTCATATGACAGTTGGTTTGGCGCGTAAGTTATCCCGGACAAAGCCACACAGGACTGCCCTTCTCAAAAACCTTGTCACACAGCTGCTCCAGCATGGCAGCATAAGGTCGACTCACGAGAAGTGCAAAGAAGCAGCTAGGCTTGCGGACAAAGTGATTAGTTGGGCAAAGGACGTCCACCAGAATCCTGAATCGGCGTCGAAAGCACAACTTCAGGGAAACTTGTTTTTGTCGGGCGACAACTCGAAGTTGCTGAAAACCCTAGTTAACGACATTGCTCCAAGATATCTCAACAGGAACGGAGGCTACACAAGGGTGATGCATTTAGAACCACGGCTGTATGACAAGGCCAGAGAATCAGTACTGGAACTCGTCGACTCTCCCGTAGTAGACACTGAAGGAAAGCTCGTTCGTGGAAATATAAAACTCTGGTTGTTGGTGAAGGCCACAATCTATGATGAGACACAATCGCAAAAGTACCAGCCCCTTACATTGCTGAATTTAAAGAAGATCGGTGCTTTGAAGTCCAAGGATCAGTCGCTTCGTGATATACTTGCTATAAGGCGGTTTTTGAAAGAAGACGAAGGTATGGAATGGAACGAAGATAAAGAGGTCGAGATTGTGAACTCAATTATGAAGCAAATTGAAGAACTCGGTTCTGAAAACGTGCGGCCCAGGGAGCTTCCTACAGGTTATGAAATCGTCGATAAAAGACCTGAAAGACCGGTGGAGGCTTAAAATATGTTGATATTCTCTCATGTACATAAATTACTTAATTTAACTAAAAGTAATATTTAGAATGTTATTTCCTGATGCATTTTGTATTTGGTGTCCGCATAGATGGAATACCTTCGTTTCCACCAATTACATACATAGAAGGAAAAATAGACATTTGAGCCTACCCTTTAGCATTACCAAACAGAAGAGAAGATCGAAGCAGAAACCAATCCAGATGAGCATTCCAGTACTGGCTTCTAAAGGATTTACAGATGCCATTGGGAATACCCCATTGATCAAACTAGTGGGGCTGTCAAAAGAACTCGGCCGCAACATTTGGGCAAAATCGGAATTCCAGAACCCAGGCGGTTCGGTGAAAGATAGAGCGGCACTCTATCTAGTAGAAGAAGCGGAGAAACTAGGTCAATTAGATCCCAAGAAACCAGACCCTACGATTGTGGAAGGATCGGCTGGTAATACTGCCATTGGCTTGGCCCACATCGCTCGTAGCAAGGGTTACAAATCAATATTTTACATGCCAGATACCCAATCAAAAGCCAAGGTTGATCTTTTGAAGTTTTTAGGTGCTGAAGTTTATCCAGTACCTGTCTGTCCCATCAGTGATCCTCTGAACTTCAATAACCGGGCTAGAGATCATGCTGCATCACTCGATAATGCAGTATGGACCGACCAATTTGACAACGAGGCTAACTGGAAATCTCACTACCATACCACTGGCCCAGAAATCTTAAAACAATTGGTGAATAACGGTTACACTTGCGATGCCTTTACCTGCTCCACTGGAACCGGTGGCACTTTTTCCGGCGTGGCACGCTATCTTCACGAGAAGACTGATGGAAATTGCAAACTTGTGGTTGCTGATCCCCCAGGATCTGTTGTGCGTTCATATATAAAAACAGGAAAGCTCGACCGTAAAGGCTCTTCTTTTACAGAGGGAATTGGTCAGGGTAGAATCACCAAAAATATGGCGGCTTCGACGTCGATCGCTCATGATGCTATTTTAATCCCGGACGAAGATAGTCTTAAAATGATTTACAAGTTGCTCGACGAGGAGGGTTTATATGTCGGTGGCACATCTGCACTAAACGTAGTTGCCGCTTGTAAGGTCTCCAAGGACTTGCCCACAGGATCAAATGTTGTCACCATTTTATGTGATTCTGGCCATAAGTATGCAGAGAGAGTTTTTTCGAAGGAATGGTTGATAGAGAAAAATCTTTATGATACAATACCAGATCATCTGATAAAGTATGTTACTCTACAATGATCAAAGTACAGACTATCTGGACTAGACATTAGTTAATATACTTACCCTTCAACCGGGCTCAAACAGTAAGTGTACCTAACTAACTGTGAAGTAAACTAATGTTGGATTCTGAAGTGAATCAAATTATTAATTATTTGGAATCATTTATATGTGTGCCTTCATATATAATTACTATTAAGCTCTGAAATCGCTCTACATGCTATATGCCAGTCAATTTCCCTTTCGTTCCCTTTACATTCCTGCCATTTCATTAATTCATACATAAACATCAAATTTGGTTGAATAATAATATTCAACCTTCGGACTCTCACAAATAAATAAGACCTTAATACATCACATTGTAGCCTGCGCATACATTCAGCAATACACACCGTAGCAGATCTTGACACACCAACCATGCAATGAACCAGGACCTTACCTCCCTCTTTATAGCATTCATTGATAAATTCAAGAACATGATCGAGTTGGTTTATCAAAGTATCCTTTCCATTATCCCCAAGATTGTTTATTTTGAATAGTTTAAACCCATCCTGCTCAAAAACATGAAAAGAAGAACTTGTGGTATTTTCCACTGAGGAAACATTTTCGAGTGTGGAATCACTTCCATTATTTGAACTGCTGCTCACAGTAAACCTCCTGGCACCAAATACTCTTAGGGTTTTAGTTGTTCTATTTATGGCTGTTGGTGATGAATTCCCACGAGTCCTTGTTGTAAATAATTCATTGCCGCTGGTCCAAGAAAGATCTTCACCACAACTGACAATGTAGTTTATTCCCATCGCCTTCAGCAGTCCTGGCGATTGAGCATGCTCTAACGAACCGAGGTATAAATGCGAAAGTATTCTTGATGGCAATGGTCCTTTCAAGATTGAAAAATTAGATTCATCTGGAATTTTGAACAAAAACATTCTGCTGAACATCTCAGGTGTAATATCCAATGGCTTCAATGACATGTAATGTTCATAATCGAAAAATTGTTGATTTTCCGACCTTTTGGGACTATATTCTCTTAGGAGTAATTGCAAATGGCCCAATACCTGTAAATCAGCATTGAACAAAAAGTAAGGTCTCTCGAAATCTCGATGAAGTTTCAAAAGCGTTTTTTCCAGCGGTAAATCCCATAAAAAAATCAAATATGCAATTAGTAGAAAAGAAGTTTCGGTGTAACCATCTGTGCAGTAAAATAATGACTTCCAGTCCGTTTTAACCGAAACCTGGTAGATTATGAAGCAAAAATTGAGAATTATCTTGATTGAATTGATATTCAAAGAACCCAGAGTAATCGAGCCAGAACTAGGAAATCCTATTTCTAATGATGTCGGCGCAATCGTATTTTCTTCTTTTTGCTTCAGTATTTTGAACAAAGATTCCCAAAGAGCGTCAATGCTGGGTGGTTGTACGTTTACAACACACCGAATGAAAAGTGCGAATTTCTTCGTTACATCTGGAATATTGAATAATTTAGAATCGTTTTTAATTGGATCATCAACATCATATGTTAAATTTCGTAACTTAACAACCGTATTGTCCATAGAATAGTACGGCATATGTTTATAGTGGTATCTGTATTCGCTCAAGTCGCCTGGAAAGTTCTTCTTTAGCATTAGTAAAACCTGAAAATCGGTTGAATTCCCACAATAAACTGAGCAGCTTTCTTCAACAGCAGAAAAAGATGACATTTTTGACATTTCCAATTTCTCTCTATAGTGAAGATCTCTATCCCAATTGTTAAAAGATATGGCATCAAATGTGGAAGCTAATTGATACGGTACTGTTTTTTTCAATGTAGTGTTTTTCATAGGAGGTGTTCCTACTAAAGACGCTGGAATATCGTCAAATGCATCAAATTGTATAAATTTAATTACACATTCATGTTCCCCTTGGTTTAGGTAGTTCCGTTGAACTAAAATCAATGCAAGTTTCACCAACGCACAGAGTTTTCGGCATTTGATACAATTGTCAATGGTATGCGCTTGTGATTGGTTGAAGCAATATACAATGATGTTTGCTGACATTTCAATCATCTTGGAAGGTTGGATATCAAACCTTCTGAAGGATCCTGGTTGCTTCCAAGTCGTTGTATTCCCACTGTTTTTGCTGTCACAACTTATCTGAACTGATTTTTTTTCAAAGTATGTTTGTCTTGCATAGGCGTCTGTGTTCAGAAATGGCAGTATGCTGTAAAATATGCACATATCGACTACATCTTCAATATCGATTGAATCGAGAACCAGCATGTCAGATTTACCAAACCCCCAAGTAAGTTCGTTTGCAATTAATTCCTTTAATATGTCCTTTATTTTCGAAGGATCTCTAGATGATGGAAGGTATTCTGTCCAAGGTAAGAATATCTCATGTGGGTCGATAGAGCTTTTCAGAATTCCAGAATTTTCAATCCAGTCGTCTGTCATCGGTTGTGAACGTAAAAAACAAACCGACTTGGGATATTTTGGTGGATAAGACGTTGAATATCCATGCAACCAAGGAAATACAGACTCACATGCTGGAAGTGGTGTATCTAGGTGAACAGCATACAAATCTGCTACCTCCTCAGTTGAAATAACTCGAAAGTTCTTACTTGTGTTTTCCAAGGAGAATTTTTGAGAGTCATGTTTCTTAAGTGATTGAAATTCGGCAGACGCATTGTCGGAACTGTTTGCACGTTTGGGCAAATTGGCCCCACTTTGCTCACCATCCCTGCTGACTTCAATCACCCCCATGGCCTCCATTCCAAGAGCTTTCAAAGAGTATAATCACAAACCTTGAGGTCTCTTAGGAGAAGTCCGGAAAGGAGCGAAAGTTATACTCCATACGATGGGTATTGGGAATGCACTTTAACACAAAAGACCTAGCAAAAAGCAATAGAAATAAGGCCCTTTTTGTTGAAATCTGCACAACACTGTTGAATGGTGCCGTTCTGGAAACAACTCGAAGCTTTTGAGATTCCAATTATGTCCTTTCAACAAAAACTACGTATAAGATATGTTCGTCTTTATTGTTGACATTTATTTTTGCATTAATATCGAAATTAAAGCAAACTGAATGTATTGAACCCTACTTTGATTGTCCCTACTCGATAAGATGGACAGAAGTTACCCGCAAAACGGATAGAACAAAACAGGCTCGGCCATACACTTTTCTGCGAAAAAAACCATGAAGTTTAGCTTCCTGGGGGTTTTTAAACATTTTAAATTAATAGTCAATCTTCAAATCTCTAACTCTCACTCTGAAATCATGGTTTTGTAGCTCCACTTTGTAAGTAGTCTGTTAAAAGACTTTAAAACCAGTCCACTTTCAGTCTAGTTTTCACCTGCTTGCGTCCGAAGACACCATGTAAATCCCGGACGTCATTAAATATATGCTACTGCCTACACTGTTTTGAATATAGAAATGAGTTCACTGCTGTTAAACTCATGCGCGAAGGGAGATGGCATTAACATTGAAACCATTTTGAAGGGATCAATTCAATAGATCAGAAGTTGCTGGTACATTACGGAAAATTAGCTTATCATTTTGATTGCCAACCATCTTGTTTACACGTTTGTGTGTTTTAAAAATAACGCGTTATGACAGAAGCTGCAACAACCGAAGACGCTGCTCAGCACCAGCATGAAGCTGTCATTGAAGATGTGGTAATAGACGATGAAATGGACGTTGATGACAGTGACAAGGAAGGTCTGAATAAACAAGATGAAGAAAACATGAAGATTGAAACTGCGGATAATAATAATGACGATGGCGGTCACTCTCCAGCTGAGGGGCATTCAAACGCAGCGGAGCAAGAGCAGGAGGACGAAAAAGAGAAAGCCCAACAGATTGAAGAAGAGTTCAAAAGAAGGGCACCACAGCTACCGATTAGCAAACTCAAAAGAGTTGCTAAAAGTGACCCAGAATATATAATAACGTCAAACCAGGCATTTATTGCAGCAGCCTTCGCCACGGAGATATTTATCCAAGCGATGACAGAAGAAGCACTAGCGATGTCTCACTTGAACACTAAGCATTCTTCCAAATCAACTAACACGGTTAGACTGACTTATCACGATCTTGCCGAATGTGTGTTTAGGAGAGAAAACTACATCTTTTTAGATGACGTTATTCCCAAGACCAAAAACTTGAGGCAGCTTGTGAAGGAGAATAAAGTTAGATACACAACCCCGGCACGCCCAGATCTGCCCAATGGTCAATCAACACTGCCGCTCGGCAGTCGCGAAGAAACACCCAACCAAGAACAAAGCGACGAAGAAAACGATACATATGAAAGTGAGGGCGCTGAAGGTGCTGAACATGACGAGGATGAACAAGCAAAATTGCAGGAACTTGAGCAGATGGACTATGTGGAAGATATAGACGAAGTACCCGAAGGACCTTCAAACCCGGACGGCAACCTAACTGCGGATGAAGATAATAATGATTCAGAAGAGAATTAGAATACTCAATTCTATAGCTATGTAATGGTAAAAGAAGAATACTAAGGATGTTTTTTGTCTTCTACGAGAAAAATCAGACGGAAGCAATGCATTTCTCGGTGTTGCCAATACCAACTGGATTTACACGTGATGATTCAATGTTAACAAACTTATTGCTCCAGATAAATTATAATATAAGGATGGTTCAGACCTGTGTCAATAAGGCAACCGCTTATTGTATCTGAGTGTGCACCAAAAGATTTCACCTAGAATTTTAATATCAACATGGGCGTTATAAAGGATGTCGATGATAGTTCTTTGAAAGATGTGAACGAGAAGATTTTGCAAGACACAATGGATAGCTCGCCGGACGAGAAGTTTGAATCCATACGGAACTCTGTCTCTTCCATATGGCATGATTCTCGCTCGATTTGGGACGATATGATTGAAGACCCCAGTAAGTTTTTGAAGTCTATAGCTCTGGACCCTCAGAATAAGGATAAAGACTTATGGGACGAGCTGTCAATCAACGCATCGGACAGGGTTGGCTCATTGTTGGAAATGGTAGGCCTGCCCGGCGGGTTTGGAAACCCGAAGAGAATTAGAGAGTTGATGGACGAGCCTTTCACTACTGATGAAATCATTAGACAAGGAATTACGGGATTTTACAACTACAAGACTCCGACTGATACGCAGTATGCGAGCTGCAAGGAAGTTGGAGGACTATCTGTCTGGAACACCAAGGGCTGGTGGCGTTGTCTCTTTCCTGAGGCTATCGTAAGAGAGAGACTTGGAGAAGACAGCTCAAATATTGTTGAAAATGTTTTATCGAGAGAAAAACTTGAGCAGGACGTAAATCACAAGTTTGGCGTGTTTTTCCCTGACTATACTGGATATATGAACTGGAGATTGCATATGAACAACTTGATAAAACAAAAAGAGCAAGAAAAGTCAAACGCTTCAAGTTTGGACCTTGACACGATTGAAGACACCACGCCTGAGGATCTTATGATTCAACAGAATGACAACTTACGAGCCCTCAACTCTAACAAAAATGTCATTGGAAAATCTCACTATGTCACCTATAACTCAACGAATGGGTCCAAAGAAGAAACCAAGTTGTGGAAAACATATTATAACAATGGGACTGTGTTAATTAAAACTCAGCGAACCACAACACCATCTGATGGTTCTAAACCAGAGGTTGTGGTGGAAGAAAAAGTCATTCCAGTCAAAGATGACGATAAGGGTGGGCCTTGGAATTAATTGGTCTGGCCCTTAAAAATCTTGGGAGTCACTTAACAGTTATTAATCTTGTAAATAGGCCTTTTCTACTTTTTTGTATTGTGTAGGTATGATTTTACTCAAGTGCCGAAAGACATGCGCACTTGTAATTTTCATTTCGTTCGAAAACTAAACTTTTATTGAAATTCCAAAACTAAGGCTGAAATACAACAAAACAGGAAAACCAATCGCAATAGCATATGCGTCTCGATTCTTTAGAGCTATAAGACGTTGAATAAGCACCTTCATTATGTCGAGAAAACAGGAATACATTGCAAAGATAAAATACCAGAATAACTTACCACCTCCACTACTTCCACCACGACTACTAGAGTATGAAACAGATCCATCCCATCAAGCCGACTCGCCAGAATTGATCACATCACTGTATATGAAAACTAGTGTAACGCCACTGGTCAAAATTGACAACGATCTTGGTATGCCAATCGATCTCACAAAGATCCCTGGGGTCCTTGATCGTATGGACACTGGGCTCATGCATGGGTTTGAGAATGTCAAGCTTGACTCAAAAGACAGAGTTCTCCTTAGAGATCCGCGTGTTGATAAAATAAAAAAGACTGATACGTCAAAGGTGTCTTTTCTGAGGAGAACAGAGTATATCTCCACTGCTGTAGCATCCCATGGTTCTATTGAAAAGAAGAGAACTGCAGCTGACGTGGAAGATTCTGAAATGCAGTTGAACGCATCCCAAATCGTTGAGAAAGTGGAAAATACATTTGAATCTGTAACGAAAGAATTATCGAGTTTGAAGCACCCAATAAAGAAGAATGTACATGCTGTGAAAACTTGGGACCTGCTGCCTGATACTGGATCTATGGATTTGAACTTTTTCACATTAAAACTAGTTGGCAGTGCCACACTTAAGGCTAATGAGAAGTCTAAATTGGCTTTGTCTTCAGCAATTTTTCGTCCTGTTGAATTGGAGGAGGACGAGTGGATCTCGATGTACACTACTGATCAGAACGATTCAAAAATACTGGAAAAAGAGTCCGAAAAGCTGATAGATGAGAGCTTGCAGCAGAGTGAGAGTGATAATAGAATATTCAAATTCAAAAGACTAAGAGATTTTGACATGAAACAAGTACCTTCCCAGAATCCTAACGGATTACTCTCGGAACTGGCAATCACTTTGAATGATGAGAAAAAGGTAGCATATTATAAACCAATTCGCTCAAAGATAGAACTGAGACGTAGAAGAGTAAATGATGTGATTAAGCCTTTGGTTAGAGAGCACAACTTGGATCAAATAAACATAACACTAAGAAACCCAAGAGCTGATGAGGTCAATCTGAGAGATAGACTAAGAATGAACTACGATCCGATAGATTTTTCTAATGTTGACGAGGAAGAAGAAACTGTTCCACCAACTTTGGAATCGCAGGAAAAGGAGACTGTAAATGATAAGGATGAAGACGCCTCGAAACCTTCCACCGAGGGAAGTGAGGACCAAAATAAGAGGGAGAGGCAAGGAAGCAATTCCAACGAAGATTAAGAAAGTTGTACACTTAAAAAAATGTCGATAAACTTGACTTTAGTATTTGAAAAGAAAATGACTATTGAAGCTTAGGTTTGTTAAATAATAATAGACGTAGATGCCTGTTTGTACTATGTGCTTGATTTGGCGCAATATATATTACCCGAAAACTAGAACAAATAGAATTCGGCACCTAAAAAGCAAGTGATATATACCACCTTTAAACACATGGGAATAGAGGGTAGAACCATATATTGTTATTTTGGAGTCTCTTTCTTTAGTAGCGAGTTACATGAATAAACTATAACTCTAAAAATCTAGTACACATTTAGGAGAGCACAATGTCCCTTAAAGTCAACCAAGAAATTGCCAGTTGTGGCGGGAAACTACTGAAGCTCTCACATCCTTCGAGCAGCACTGGAACGTCTATGGACGTCAATGTGTATTTACCAAAGCAATATTATACGAAAAATTCAAAAGTTATTCCTACAATCTACTATTTGTCTGGTCTAACTTGCACACCCCAGAACGCATCCGAAAAGGCATTCTGGCAAAGCCAGGCCGATAGGTATGGTTTCTCTGTTGTCTTTCCAGACACATCTCCAAGAGGTGAAGGTATACCAGATGATCCTGAGAAGAGCTGGGATTTTGGACTTGGAGCTGGTTTTTATCTCAATGCTACCAAAAGTCCTTACAACAGAAACTACAAAATGTACGATTACGTACATGCAGAATTGCCTGCATTGCTACAAAAGTATTTCGATTCCCTTGAGAAAGGCAAAGTAGATTTTCTGGAGAATGTATCTATAACAGGACACTCAATGGGTGGCTTCGGGGCGCTTTCAGGATTTTTAAATTTTTATGCTACGCATAAATACAAAGCATGCACTGCGTTTTCGCCGATTGTTAATCCAATCAATGCCCCTTGGGGTCAGAAAGCTTTCAAAGGTTATTTAGGGGAGGATGATATTGATTTATGGAAGAAATATGATCCTGTTGAGCTCTTCAAGAAGACAGAAAATAGTAGAAATGATAATATATTAATTCACATCGGTTCAAATGATCCCTTTTTAGAAAAACAGCTGAAGCCTGAGTTACTTTTAGAGGCAATCAAGGGAACATCATGGGAAGCGAAAGTCCAAGTAAAAATTGTGGATGGGTTTGACCACTCTTATTACTTTGTAAGCAGTTTTGTTCCTGAGCATGCTGCATTTCATGCCGAGAGATTAGGTCTTTTATAATTTACATTGTTAGAACTACTTAGTTTATATTCTGTTCAAAATATAGTACTTAGTGCGATATAAAGCTAATCGAATACCCCATCAGCAATCAATTTTTAATTTCCTTTTTTATAATTAACGCTCCGGATTGCCAACCACCACATGAAACAGCCACACAAACATATTCATCCGGTAATTGCACATTTACGGGCGTTAACACCCTAACGTTACGTGTACCCTCCCATGATCCTTGTTGATTTCTATTAACTATTTCTTCTGGGGTTCCTAGCCCTAAACACCCGCTTAGCTGACTTTCCAAGCCCCACGCGTATATTTGTCCTTTTTCACTCAAACCAATATTATGATAATCACCTGTGGATAATGATATTATACGATCTGTCGGGTCCCCAAGCTGTAATTTTTGCAATGTCGTAGTGTCAATGGTTCCGTCATTGATTGACATCGTGTAACAGCCGACTTCTGTAAATAAAACCAACAAAGAGTAGCGCACAGTTAGCTTCAGTAACCTACCTTCTATAGGAAGATCAATTGCTTCAGTACGGCCTTCACCGTGTTTCCAAAGCTTATCCCCACTCTCGGTTAAATACAGAACAGAATTTCCTTGCAAACACGAAAAATCAACTATTCGAGTTGGTCCAGATAAACTTCCAGAATTCGGCACAATTTGGTAGTTGGCATATGCAAAAGTCTCACCTTTTTTTACAGCTGTTCTTGAACCCCAATAGACTAATCCCACATTATAGAGTAGCACGCAGCTTGAATTCCATCCGCAACCAATTTTCATGATTGGATGTTCCTTTCTGGAAGGAAAATCTTTGAACATGATCCGTACACCTTGATCGCACCCGATAGTATCCCACGAATAAAGTTCGTTATTTTGATCGAGAGCTATGAAATGACTCCTCCCTGAAGCCACCGCAACAAACCTGATTCGGTCAAGATTGTCCTCATCTATATTTAAAGAATCGGAATTTATTTCACCTTGGACTTTAAAAATTCCTATTGAATCTCTTGCAAATAATCTTCTGATGTGCGAATTACCCTCTACATTTTGACTTGTAGCCTTTTGCAAGTTTTCCAACTTTTGATACATGTTTTCATGGGGTTGGGAGCCAGCTGTAGGCGCAGGAACGGGAGTCGGTCCAAAATTCTGAGTATGTGTTGGAAAGAAAACTCCGGTCGTAGTAATAGGAGCAATACCTCCTATGCGCATTCGTGGCCTGTTACCCTCAAGCTCTCGTATTGCATCTCTGAAAGGATTATAATCATTTTCATTATTCTCTGGTCCAGGACCGCCAAACCCACCAGAAAAGGTAGAACCTGTTGAAAACAATTTCCCGGATTTCGTCAAAATTTGAAAAGAAAATCCCCCACTAGATATTTCAGTTATAATCTTGTCATCTTTGTTTTTATGGCTATTAGTAAACCAAGGAACTTCTGTGGGCTTGCATATACCTAATGGTTGTCTTCCGCCTCCTGTGTTTGTTGAATCACGGTGTATATTTTCGTTACTTGAAGCTGTATACCCTAATCGTGCGTGTCTAGTGCTACCCCATGTATAAAATGCAGCCTGATTGGTTCTGATATCATATCTCTCTTGCCATGTGTGGTTTTCATAAGTGTTGAGCATAATTGTTTCGGAACATGTCTTGTACTCCTCGTTGTTAACACTAGTACAAGGCTCATCGTTAGTCAGTGGAGTGCCATACACTTTGTGAAAAATCTCATGCCAGACTGTATCTGATTTCTCAAAGTCCAATAACTTGTGGAAGTACTTGTTTGTCTTTGATAGATTTTTTATGTCTACGGGTTCGAGATAAGGCAAAGTAGCCTGAACAATGTCTGGTGGCAACTGATTCAGAATGTTATGGTGTTGATTCGGTTCTGACATCCTTCGTCTGATACCCTGATATCCAAGTTAGATATTATTGGTTGGTTTAAATCCTTTTCTTCTCATGCACAAGGCCAGAATAATATCTTGCTTGTTACATCTTGCGCCTGTTTCCCTTTAAAGGGCCGAATCATGACGTATTATTTGATCTTTTTTCAGCCGCTCAGTCAAGCAGAGAAAAAAGAATAATATAGAAATTAATTCAGAGGCACGCTACCTCTGTCATCAGATCTCAAAAAACAGTAGAGCAGTTCAAAACAACCTTGCAAATATCAAGAGAGATATTCTTAAAATGCAATTTCCTTATCTAGACATTTTCTTTGAAGGGTAGAGGTAAAATTACCTGGAAATTTTATATAAAGAAAAAAACTGTACCAAAATAAACTCTTACCGCCTCAAAAACAGATATATGAACTGTCCTTTTTAAAATATATGAATATAGTATTCAAAATATGTATGTGACTTTTATGCTATAATCTTACAACTTATTGACAACATTGGATATAATTTCAGCCAATTTTGACCAATTTTTTATTCTTAAATTTTCATTATTTAGGTGTGCGTTATCTGAAGACTGGCCACATGGAATTTGTACGGCGGGAGCTTCAAAAACTCTTTCAAGTTCTCTAACGCAGGGAATTGAGCCACCTTCTCTGACAAATAAAGGCTTCATGTCCCATGACTCGGATATTGCATGCTTTAGAGCCTTATACGCATGGTTGTCGGGATCCCCTAACCACGCCTCCGCTTCGTTCAAAATCCGTATTTCCCAATGATTAGGTGTTTCAATCTTTTTGAAACAGTCTCCGACATATTTAATCAAAGCATCTTTTATTGAATTGACATTTTGGTCAGGTACTAGTCTTATTGAAATGCCGATTGTGGCAGCTTGTGGAATAACTGTGATATTACCAGGACCACTCATTGACATGGTTGTAATAGATAACGATGGTTGTGCCCAATTTGCAATTAATTCATCTATAGTCAAATTATCTTGATGACCGGCAGTTCTGATAATCTGCTCAAAATTTGCAATATTTGCCTCATCTAATGGCTTGATAGTGGAGTAAAACCCGGGGATCAAAACCTTGCCATTTTCATCCTGTAAAAGTGACGCTACTTCTATTATATCAGCCGTAGGTTCTCTAATCAGGCCACCATATACACCGGAGTGCCTATCTGGTTGATCACTTCTCACTCTAATCTCGCTATTGATAACACCTCTCAAGCCGTAATTTAGACAAGGATGGTCATCATCAAACCAAGTCGAGTTGCTTAAAAAAATCCAATCAATTTTTTTACCAATTGCTGATTTATACTTACGGCAGACGTCCATTAGACCAGGAGATCCGATTTCTTCACTACCTTCAATCAAGAAAACAAAGTCATTTTCTAGGTCATCTCGTTGAAATAAGGATGCTACGGCATATGCTGCTGCAATTAGGGGACCCTTGTTATCACTTACTCCACGTGCCTTCATATAGCCGTTCTCACAGGTAAGGGTAAAGGGATCTGTAATCCATCTATTTGCATCTCCAGGAGTAATAACATCATAATGACCGTACCAAAGAATTCTCCTTGGATTTTCCGATTTGCCTTTAAATTCTGCAAATACTACCGGGTTTCCTCCATTCGATATTGGAAATAACTGAGCTCGAGAGGCACCTATTCCAGTGAAGAAATTTTGTAGAAATGTAGCACATCTTCTCGAAGCAAATTGATATTTGGTGTCACTTTCTGAAGATACGGTTTCGAAAGAGATGAATTCTTTCAAAGTGCCTAACATGACCTCGTTATCCAAGGTGGCTGGTTGATATTGAGTCCAAGACAACCTGCGCTTTGATGATGTTTGACTGGGATTAGATCTGTAATGTTGTCTATGGCAGTGCGAGTCAGGATCTATCTGCTCATAAATTTGAGAAATATCGCACAATGTTAATGAGCCATCATTTCCTCCGGTTAGCAAATTTACTTGACCGGAGCACATGTCACAGGATTTTGCAAATATATCCAGACTGAGCATCTTACCTTGGTGCGATTTCCAATGAAGCACTTGATCCCTGATAAAGAGGTTTATTCCGTATTCGTTTATGGCAAATATATGATCATGATGGACTGAAATTGACATTATATCAGAGTTATCAGGACTTTTTAGTTTTGAAATGAGTTGTCTGGTACATAGATCCCAAACTTTGAGAAGTCCATCACTCAAACCGCAGTATAAAAATGGATACTCAATTGTTTGACACAAAACACTGTCCTCGTTGTTCAGTGTATTTGGTTTGTTATCGATTTTAACATCTCCCAACTCATTCCGATACAGATGCCAAATTTTGCTAATGCCGTCGCCACCTCCTGTAATTATAACTTCTAATACTTTTCGTTGTTCATTTTTAGTGTTCATATCGCAATCTGACTCCACATGGTTAACTAGCTGTCTGGATGTAGATGTATCTTTGCAGATGGAATAAATAAAGCCATTATGAGCATAGTTTATTATGTGATCCGAAGGGATTTCCAGAATACAACTCTTGGTATTTTCGTGAGATGCATGTTTGTGAAGTAAGTGAGTAGACTCTCCGCCAAAATTCTTTTCACTTGGTTGACCGGCTGGTCCATGAGAATCAAAAAATTTATCATACCGCCTGTGTGGTAGTCTATCCATATTTGGCGAGTCTTCCGAATTAATAACTAGTAGTTTGTCAAACACCCCATCTAAGTATAATAGGCTTGCGTTTTGACATCCAAATACGATGGTTTCAAGTGAGTCTAGGTATTGTATGGAGAAGATATCGCCAATATCTGTCACTGAATAAACGGTCGCCAACTCACTGATTTCGACGCAACCATTGCACTCGATGTCATAAACAGACCAAATTCTAACCAATGAATCGGCACCACCTGAAAATAAATAATCTTCGTCCTCGGACTTCGCTAAACATAGAACACTGGACCTGGTATGAGTCTCATAGCTATCACCAATAGTAATTGTTCTGATTAAGTTATATGTTGGTAAATCAAAGACTAATATTTTTGAGTCCTGTGTTCCTGCAAAAACTAGTTTTTTCTTAGAAAATGAAATTATGGAAAGGATGGAGTACGGATGATTCCATTTATGAATCAGTTCTGGTCGAATGGAAGTCATAAACTAATGTAAATCGATGCAAAAATTGGCCAATATAATATGCGTTCTAGTGGGTTGAACTCTAGATAAATGAAAGCCAAGGTAATTCGTTTAGTGTCTTATCTGTGCTCCGCAAGAGATATAGAAGAGTTTTAAATAATTTCTTAGTGTCTTCTGATAGACACGATGACTATTTCGTACTTTAAAAGAACGTGATATCACGTGATGTTTGAATTTAGTTCTTGGAGTTACTAAAGACTTAATAGTGTTCATTAGTGAAACTTTTCAATGTTTTGAGTATTTATCTGCTTTGCGGTTTCTTGCGTGTTTTGTCCAGATTCTAACTTTTGATTGATTTGCTTATATGCAGACTTCATTTTGTTTGAGATACTAGGTAATATTTTTGCAGCGAAAAATACTGGAAAAATTTTAAGCTCATCTCATCACTTAAAGTACTACATTTGTGTGTAACAAATATAAGGAAGAAAACAAAAGCACCTGATAATAGCTTGTTGAAGCCGGTTTTGATTCATTTTTACTGAGGTGGTCTTAACTTCTACTTATTTTCAAAAATACTTGCGGTCAACATGAGTGCAGATGTGGTAGAAAGAGTACCCAAGAGGCCAGAGGATAGGAAGATACCTCCCCCAGATAACGAAGAGCAGCAATTGGCTAAACTAGTATTTGGTGATACATCTGATTTCTACAATGGGATTTCAGATTTTAACCTGAATTTTGATTCAGATGAGGAGTTCCAAGATGCAAACGAAGGATACGATGGATCTGACGCCGATATGACAGAAAATGGTATGGAACAACTTCAAAATGATCAACTATTTTTCGTAGATGAAGGAAATTATGAGGCTATGCATGATGACTCAAAAATGGAAGTTGACGAGGATATTCTGGAAGAGGATTCAGGATCTGATATTGCATGGGAAGATTCGGATGATGAAAAATTAAGCATATCAATATTAACAACTGACAAGACCAAAAAATTAAGATCTAGTTACAGTGAGAACATTTTATCGGGTAATATTTATGTGTCAAGATTAAGATCTCAATACGAAAGGATTTATCCAAGACCAAAATGGGCAGATGAGGAGTCTGGTGATGAAGCTTCTGCGGCGGAAGGAGGTGGAAGTGATAATGATGACGATGATGATGACGATTTGGTTAATGGTGATATGAATGCGCTGTCAAAACTTTTAACTAGTGCTTTAACATACAAAGATGTTTCGCACAGTAAATTGCTACCGCCAAAGTATTTAGATATTACAAGACTGAAAGATGCCAATTTTTCTCATCCCTCGCGTTCAGGTATTCAGTCTTTATCGTTTCATCCCTTTAAACCACTTTTATTGACAGGTGGCTACGATAAATCGTTAAGGATTTATAATATTGATGGTAAACGAAACCAGCTCGTGACAAGTTTGTTTCTTAAGGATACTCCCATTCAAACTTGCGCCTTTTACGTAGGGTTCTCCGGTAAAAGAGATCTAAATACCGAGCAAAAGATATTTACGGGTGGTCGAAGAAGATATATGCATAGTTGGGATCTAACAGCTTCATTGATTCAAGTCAGGGCTAATAATACGATAACAGCGAAAATCGACAAAATTAACAGAATGTATGGGCATGAACAAACTCAAAAGTCGTTTGAAAAGTTTAAATTAGCTCATTTCTATAACAGTACTTCTAAGGAGATTCATGGCATTATTTTATTACAGGGTGGAAGTGGCTGGATAAATATTTTGCACTCTGCAACAGGTGTTTGGTTACAGGGATGCAAAATAGATGGCAATTTGGTGGATTTCTGTATTGATTACAAGCCTCAATCCAATGGTAAATTCAAAACCATTCTTATTGTTGTAAACAGTTCTGGTGAAGTATGGGAGTTCGATCTAAACAAAAACGGAGAAGTCATTAAGAGATGGAACGATGAAGGAGGTGTCGGTATAACCAAAATTGAAACTGGTGGAGGAAATAATACATCACATTTACTATCAAAACCACAAGATAGAATTAAGGCAAATAAATGGCTTGCGATTGGTTCTCAAAGCGGGTATGTTAATATATATGATAGAACAGACAATAGCCCAAACCCTCATCCTAAGGCCGTTTTGGGTAACCTTACTACGAGTATTTCACAACTGCAATTTTCACCAGATGGCCAAATCCTTTGTATGGCTTCAAAGGCTGTAAAGGATGCATTGAGGATGGTTCATTTGCCATCATGCACTGTATTCTCTAATTGGCCAACAAGTGGGACTCCTCTTGGAAAAATCACGTCTCTGGGTTTCTCACCAGGTGGAGACATGTTTGCAGTTGGTAATGAGCAAGGAAAAGTGAGGTTATGGAAGCTTAACAATTAGTAAATCATATATAGCATAAAAAGTAGAAATTATTTAAACAATATTTGAAAATTTTCTGACATTATTTTATTTTTGTTTTTTTGTTATGTATGTAAGTCCTATTAATTATTAAATTTGTTATAAAATGAAATAAAAAAGTACGAGTGGTTAGTACTCTTTTCAGAACTGATTTAAAAATTGATTTGTTAAAAATCATGAATATTATTTTATTGGGCCATTTTTAAAGATTCCTATTTTTTATTTCTGACTTCAGATTAGGACGAAAAATCATTTATCAAAGTTGAAAAATATATTGGGGAGCCCTTAAAGTGCGTAATAAATAAATCCCAAACCTTGTTTATATAACGAATGTTCTACAGCCTCCAATTCCATTAAAGAAATTACGTTACCATTTCCGTATGCCCTTTTTATGGAGTGCTGTGTGACTAATCTTCTCAGTTGCAGCAAATACATTGTCTCCTCATCACAATCTGGAAAATTTTCCCAGTGGTCCATTGCTTCATTAACCGTGTGCTTCTTGAGATGTTGTTTTATTCCTGATCTGATTCGCGCCGCATGGTGTTTGAAATTGCTAATTATTTTACCGTCTGAGCCAACTGACGAAGAAACTGAATTGTCGTTTATGGTAAAATGAAAGTCTTTGCCTAGCGCATAGTTGAACAATGCAAGGTATTGGCTTCCGGTTACCAAATGTTTCATAGAATTGTTCTGATGCTTAAAAGTGAATATGCTGACCTCTTCGAATTTATCCCGGTCTATAACCGTTTCCTCTTCGGTCGCGTGTAGTGTTAATTGCACTTTAGAGCCATTCTGTTCCCGGTGTACTACCCATAAAGATCTGAAACTTTTGCCTACTAATTCGTATTGCCTTTCAAGAGTCGGGATTATCTTCTCAAGGCCAATCATATGGATTTCCAGAATACTGTGTTTGGGAAGGTCAACCTTAAGTTCTGAAGCTGCTTTCTTGCGAAGAATAATACCAGCTTGATCGTTTTGCTTGGCCTTATTAATATTTTCGAAAAATAACTCCAGCTTTTCTTCAAACTTGACTGGTTTGTTCTTTTTCAAACACTTCTCTCTCTTAACTTTCGTGACTTTTTTCACATTTGTCTCCGATTTCTTATGGGGGGGTTGCTTAGTTACCGCTTGCGATACCTTACCGTGATGAGGTAGTGTGGTACTATCGGAGACGTGACAGGGTGAATCATCGAAATCGAGATTGGCAGGACTTTTCAGAATATTATAATCTGGTGTTGAATACATATCAGCTACGATATGGAGATTGTTCGAGTCCTCAGTAAAATCGCAAACTGGAAAATTGGGAAGTTTGGCATCCCAAAAATTATGTAATGAAATACCTTGCTCATCATTGGGATTTGTGTTGTTTTTTTGTATATCTTGTGGATTGTTAAGCAAATTAACAGCCGGGTTTGAAACTGTGTTTGTTTTTGTTTCCTCAGGTACCTTCTTGATAATCGGTGGAAGAACTAGCTTAAAGTTGCTGTCGTCCCTCCCATAATTATCAAAAAAGTTTGTGTTAATCCGGCAAATTGGATGTTGCTCAATGGGGGATGGGGGCTCAAACAGTTCTCTTGAACCGTAGTCGCCATCAATGCCTACGGTCCCTACAGCCTCTGTTTTTTCCTTTTTGTTTTTATCCCAAGAGTTTTGGGAAATCAATGACCCATTATCTGAATATTCGGTAGGAATTTGGCCATATTCCAACGGAGTTATTCTTTTAGGGACATAATCGGCAGAGTTTTTTAAGAAACAAGCCACTGCCTTTGGTAGGTCATTCTTGCTTGCGTTATTTGAAGGGGAATGCGACCTTGGTTTCTGAATTTTTCCTTTTTTCCTTGATGATTTTTTACTTGGTTTATTGGTGAATTTTTTGGTTTGTGAACTATAGTGGGTTTCCTCCTTCTTAATATTATCTTGAGGGGGAACTGGGAAGTTCAGCAAACTATCAACCAAGAGGTCTTCACACGGATCATCAAAGTAAGCAATTGTGTCTTCAAAAGAAACAGCTGCATTCAAAAAATTGGTTGGGTCAGATTGAGAAGACTGGAAAAATTGAGAATTTTCCTGTTCGATATTTTGTTTATGTGCGCGCCATTGTTGGTGAAGTCCTTTTGACGACAAGTTTCGATTTTCGCCGATTTTCGATTCTTCTCCGTTGGAAGACGCCAAATATTCAGTGACGTCTCCGCTTCCATTTGGGAAGTTTCCTTCCAAAGGGAATTCTTGGCAGGAGTCAAACTCTGCTAGGAAATTATTTTCCATTGAACAATAGATTGAAGTCCGGTTCTCGATGTCAGAAAAAAGAAATGACTATGCAAAAAGATTTTTGTAACCAGTGACACAAAAGTAGAAGTGAGTTTGTTCAACAGCAAAATTATTCTGGGAACGTAGATAAGAAGCACAATTGATGGAAACCTGAAGAGGTTTTAATCTGCTGTTCAGATATTTTATTGAAATTGATATTTGTTTAACAGTCTGTGAGTGGTCAGAACTGTTAAAATAATGGTTTGAAAACAAACTATTTCTTTTAGATGCTTAAATTTTATTATAATGAAATAGTTTGTGAATTTTTGATATGATGGTGAAGAGATAGCTTTTGGAAGCGAGTGTGGGGGTTTTTTTATGAAAGGTTGCAAATTTTGTTAGCAAATAATAGCTTTAGGATACTAATAGATCGTAAATTCCGCTATCTGTTGGTGAGGGTTTCATAATATCAAACAAAGAGTGGTAAGAAAATATTCAGAAGAAACCTGCCAGTCCTATTGCATTTTATACCTTTCAATTCCAATTATGAGAGCCTTAGGGAGTGAAACAGTGTCTATATTTGACGAGGAGGTACATAAGGAGCTGGTTTAGGAAACTTTACCAGGCATCCCTACAAAACCATGCAGCTTCGATTGTTTCTCCAAATTTTTATATTCATTTTTGGGGGTACTTTCCGGAGCCGCCAATACACTACCTATTGTTTGACTACAAAAAAAACTGGTATTTCTCAAAAGAGAATTTGAATAAAAAAACGAAAATGCCACAAAAGCCGAAAAAGGTATCTCGTACTTTTTTCTCTAAGAAAACTATGAAGAGATGTGGGACAGCTTTTTTTTTTGAACAATTAATTAATATCCTTATTTGGCCATTGGGATATTAACTTAATTTTCGCCATTTTGCTTAAATGGTTGCCCCTAGCAACTGTGCAGCATTCTTATTCCCCTGAACGTCTTACCAATACTGCAAAAAATAACTGGGCACATTTCCCAAAAAAGCCATTATTCAAGGAATGAATGAAAGTAAAGGGAAAAGTTTTTTGAAGACGTTCTTCAGTTTCGTATTCAGTTTGATTTAAATTTTTTAAGGGAAAGTAAGCAGAGGCACCATGTGTATAAAAAATAATTCTTAATAAAATAAATGAATAAGAAGTAAATAGCTAAAACTGCATTGAGAAAAACATGATTTAAATTTAGCCATAGTAGAGATTTATATTTGTACCAATATAGAATAAGACAAGCGTTTTGCCATTTTTTGGCAATGGAACTTCATATATGTACATATATACAAGAAAAATGACCAACTATGCGTATCACTTGTTTTTTTGCTGGCAGCTTTACTTTGTAATTTGACAAAACTTTTCTAAATCGGAAGTAACTTTCTGTTTCTTTGACTTAATCAACATTTTAATTACCACTGAGGATATAAGAAAGCCAAAACAAACCAAAAGATGTAACAAACAACATATTTTGTTACTTTGTTTAAATAGATTGATTAGAACCTCATCACGGAAGTTACCAGGCATACTTATGAGTACAGAGAGTTTGTTGATACAATGTAAATAAATTATATGAGCAAACTTGTATTAAAATAATATCTTTTTTAATGTGTCCTTCAAAGAAAAAGCACTAGAAACAATCTTTTTGAATTTTTTAATTAAGACAATGTTTTTGGTTTCTCCATACTATATATACTTTTGTAAATCGGTTAAACACGGAAAACACATTGCCCTTCGTGTAACATCATGAAACACGGTTTTTTTTTATGAAACTCATATTTTACTATCTTTCAGAATAGTTCAAGTATACATTAGAAGGAAAGACAAGACAGCCCCAATTTCAAGGACAACGATGAGACCTAGCAATCTAACACAATTTCAGCAATCCCCAATTAGCCTGTTACTAAGACCATGGAAAAGATATCGTGATGGAACATTGTTCTATGGTGTATCAAAGCAAGGAAATAGGCGTTCTGCTCTTACAACAAAAGATGGTAACAAAACAATGTATAAGGGAACCCGTTCGTCAGGTATTGGTAAACACACCAGATATGGAGGGTATATTATTAATTGGGAAAAGGTCAGAACATTCGTAACACCTAAAATTTTTAATTCCGATCTTAAACCGTTGGTTAGTCATAATACGCCTATATTAAAGCACCATTATAAGGGCTATAGTAAAGGTCCAATGGATTCAAAGCTATATTTCGATAAATTGAAAAAGTATATTAAAGAGGGTACAATTGAAAGTGAAGCTTCGGATTTGAAAGTTATAAAAGAAAGGGGTTAGACGACCATGCTCCACACTTGTAAATATATCAAATATCATATGCATTTATTCATGTTATTATTATTATTATTATTATCATTATTATTATTAATATTATTGGCTGAGAAGGCCAAAGGTTTTGAGAGACATGGGTAGAGCAGGAAAAATGATTTTATTTTTCATTTTGTTTGGCAATAAGTCTACATTATTATTTGATTGTTCATCTCCATAGAGGTAAATAATTTACACAATCCTATTTCGACTATAATCGTATAGTATATACATAAGGTATGGAGATTTTTCATTAATTGTATGAAGATGAGCTTTAAAATACAAAGCAAAATAGTGCCCATAATTGAACATATATTCACTGACTTGATTCACATCTTCGAAACTCCCAAGGCTTGTCCCAAGGAGCTTTGACTGCCATTTTGTTGATAGTCCATGGTAATCAATTCTAATAATGAAAAACTTGTGCTAACGCCAATAACAATACCAGCAGCCTTTCCTTTAGAACCAAGACATTCACCAATAATAGTAATAGCAGCCAATATTGCGGCACCAGTGGTTGAAGCGATTGGAATGACTTTTTCAAGCTCTTTAGCAACACTCTGTTCCCTGCGGCCCGTTAAAGTTATTCCTTGCTCCTTGAATTCAAGAGCAACATCACGGGAGGAAGAACCAGACATTGCTTGCCAGTGATACGCAAACCAGATTCCACTGATCAACATAAACAAGGAGTAGGCAATGAAAGTGAGAGGTTGTTGAAGCAAACCAGAAAAGAAGGATTTTGGAGGAGTCAAAATTGAAAGTGGGAAAGTAGGAACATATAGGAGGTTGTTATAGCTCTCATAATGACCAAACACTTTGCACACAATACTCGATGGATCATTCCTTCCTATCAATTGAATTAGAACAAATGCAGAAATATGGATGTAGAACAAAACAACATATGAAAATAGAACCGATAAGGATCCCACATGCAATAGACGGATTGGGTAAACATTGTTCATACCACGAGCTCTTGTTGACCTTATTGGCAGTTCCAAACGAATATTTTGCAAATAGCAAATGATAGCTCCGATTGCTAAAACGATAAAAGTTGTTGTAAGGTTTGGAAGATAATCTCTGTTGAATGCACCAATTATGCCACCAAAGAAAGATGTGTCTTTGTCTCTGATACTAAAGAAAAGGTTGATAATTGAACCCTGGGGTTCAGTTTTGCCTTCTTCGTTAATTGGAATTTGGTGGATCCCAAATGTGTCGCCGACTAAGTTTGTAGCAATTACCATAGCTATAATGGCCATGTTACCGGAAGCAAAACCAAACCCCTTATCAACAACTTCAGATAGTAAAATAACGAATAAGCCAGCAATTATTAACTGCAAATTTAGTGCCACAATTTGAACAATTGAGAGATTTTCACCATAGTATCCAGAGAAGATGAAAATGTTGGCCAAAATGAAGTATTGAACAAGGGCAAAGAGTTTGGTGAGAGTTTGAAATAATTCTCTCTCTTTAGCAATCTTGAAGTTAACTTTAACAATTTTGAATCCTGCCAGTAATTGCAAGATTAAAGGACTAGCAACAACAGGAAAAATACCAAATTCCAGTAGTGTCTTTGGTTCAGCACCAAAGACACCACGCATGAAGTATACTGGGTCTTTGACATTGGTAGCATCCTTGGAAACTCCCGCTAATGGAATTTGAGCAAAGAGGTATATCAACGCCGAAATAACAGTGTAGACAACTTTATCATCAAATGGAATCTTCTCATATGGGATTTCTACTTCCGGTAAAATAGGTAAAAAGGGTTTTGCCACATCAATTAGACTAAATCCTGCCATGTCGTATGGTTGTGACAAAATATAGCAATTATAATCCACAAAAAAAGAACAATCCAAAAATGGTACCAAATTTTGCAATCTTGACCGTTGAAATATAGTGTTACTGCTTATATCCTTGTGCTTGTCACTGCTCTTAAGCTCCAAACTCTTTCAAATTTTGGATTATTACTCTATTTGAAGTCAAATTATTATACAACTGGAAACCGCATAATTTTATTAGCGTCGAAATTTTCAGATCGTATTTTACGACTAAAGGGAAAATATCAGCTTAGGAACCTCCACATATTAACTATATCGAAAAAGTTCGTCAAAGAGAAATATTTTACTGCTTCATCTTAATTTTTCTGCTTTGTTCTGAAAATTCTAAACGATACTTCCTATTTTCAAGAATTTTCTTAACAAAAAATAAGCTCGCACTCAGGATTGAACTAAGGACCAACAGATTTGCAATCTGCTGCGCTACCACTGCGCCATACGAGCTAAGAATGTACAGATTTTCAGGATATAAAGTTTAACTTAGTGCAACAAACTATTAATAACAAATTATTGTGTAGATAATTGGCTGGGCCCTTTATTGTGTTAATGCACGATCGATATTCTTATTCAGTAAACTTACTATAAGGTATTGAATATTAATATAATTATCGGCCCCTTCTTTTGAAGTGACCAAAGCATCTCGAGCATGGTTCGAAGTATCTGCTCTTTATATATTTAATATGAGAATGTTAAGCCATCATTCTAATGAAGTATGAAACATAACATGTTTCATATGATATTAGCGTTGACGTGTAGTGTGATTATAAATGACGAAGTCAGGGCAATAATCTACAGTTGTCAGTATCCAGAGTAACTGTGATGGAAAGAGACTCACGTTATCAAGAAGTTAGTATTGTATTGAAAGTCGAGAAATTATCATAGAAAATTGGGAGATAAAATTGTAGAAGGTAATCAGAGTTAGCACAATTTAGAATTCGGAGAGCAAGCTGTTGGGCAAGCGGCTAAGCAAATAAGCTACAATAAATAGTAATTCGAGACTCTTTCTTTCCTTAGTCAACTAGACAAATCAAATTTTGAAACTTGACATCTGCGTAACACCGAATTGTTACAAATGATGAATTTTCTGTATTCCAGCAAGTTACTTTGACTAGTCTGTTTAAGTTCATTCAGAACTGTTTTCTTTTCTCTCTATATTTATCTCTAGTTTTCTCAAAATGTTCTAAGAAGTTCTAAAGCCAGCTAAGTGAATTGCGTAAACTAGCTCACGTAAAATAATTAAGCTTTAGTTATTCATTGCGTCATTATTAGCAGGAAGGATACATAAGCTAGTGGTAAAAGGATAGTTATTCAATTCTCATTTTCGAGTCTGAAGTCTGAAGGGAAGTGAATAAATGTTTGCATACACCCCTCCCCTTTAGAGTATGTAATGTTCGGATAGCCAGTAGATCGGAGGTATCTGTACCCAGGCGTAACCGGTCTTTTTCTGAATTTTTGATATTCGAATCCTCTTCGTTAAATGCACAGCACACAGCTGATAGGTAAGGGTATAATTATATGACTTTGCTGTTCTCCATAAGGCTAATTGTGACAATTGAGCAACAAAAGAAAACCAATCAGTATGGGAAATATCTCAATAATAAATTTTGCATTTTCGAAGTCTTAGGTATAAATATATTGATAAATTTGGTTTCTGGGTTGAAGTTTTTTCTCAGGATTTACTGATCTTAATGTTTCTTGAGGTCCCGATTCTGTGTTCTACCCTCCTTGGCAGCCGTTTTACTCTCGAGTTGTCAATAATTGACTAGTTCATAAGAAGATTGAATCACGAATAGCAAGAAAATTTTAATGCTATGTTTATGGAAGGCTTTGGTCTGCATTGGTGCTCATTTACATCTATAGCAGCTTTTGAGGCGGGATCTACTGTCTTGGTATTGAAATCACACGTGATTTATTTGATGTTTTTCCCTAAATTGCATTAGGGATTTAGGTAAGGGTAAAAGTACGTTATATAAGAATTGTTCATGTTCAATTAGAAATACCCAGTCAGGTAGTCCAGCACTGGATATTATTTGCAGGTTACACTAGTGTATTAAGACTTAGGTTTTGTAGGTGGAATTTTAAATAACAAGAAAAAGACTGGATAATGGTGGTGGTCGATCGGAGACCCTCGTTAATTTACGACGAAGGTGAGAACCCGGCGGTCGAAAATGAGAGAATTAAAACATTAAGTCAAAAGGTCAATGGTGAAATGGATAGCCCAGTCAAACTTCAAAAATTACAACTTTTAAATAAACTCACAATTGATGATTTAGATATGTTGGGATTGGCGACTCCATTTGATGCTCAGATGATACAAGGGTCCCCTATGTATTTGGAAAGCTTAGATCAAGATGAGCGAGTTGCCAACCACTCCATGCGTGCTAAGATGAAGAGGGTGTGTTCTGAAGCTGTTCCTGCAGATACAATTTTTGATAGAGAACAAAATTTCCCTGAAGACGGCACTGTTATTGCGACACTCGGCAGTCTCCGTACCAAATATCTTGAATGTTCGTATCAAGACCAAAAGTCTAACCTAAAAAATGATATAGAAAAGTGGTTCATTTATCCGAAACCTTTGCCAAAATTCTGGAAGTTTGATAAAGACGAACGATTGAAGACGCCGCTTGCGCAGTTAGCCTCCGATCTCCCCTCTGGAAGCCAAACACCATTAGATATGGATCCCAAAACAGGTTATTATTTGCCGACCAGTGATGACTATATATACAATGCATTTGAGCATCGTAGCGAGAGGGTTGGAAAGGTTCATTATACCGGTGAATTTTTTGATTTGAATCATTACGTTGAGGAATTCCGTAAACAGAGAGAAAAGTTTTGTGCTGGAAGGAATGAATGTTCTATGAAAGAAATCCCTAGCTTTGCCGAATTTCAAAAAGATCTGGAATTCACAGTTGAACAACTGCAGGATGGAAGAACTAATCTTCTGGCAAAACGGAGACTTGAATATCTTCTCAACAAATTTGAATTGTTTCAACATTTGAAATCAAAATCTGAAATTTTGGAAAACAAAAGAGTTCCATACAGGGATATTTATAACAGTAGAAAGATTGATCGTAATTTACAACTTAGTGGCTGTTTTTCGCAAAGAAATTTGAACGATTTTATATGGGACAAGATTAATGCTGAGCCGAATAGAGAAGTGTATAACTGTCAAGATGGTTCCACCATAACTTTATCAGAGATTTTTCAAATTGGATCATGTGCGGATAATACGATGGCAATCGGTCTAAAAGTTATTGATGATGAATTTCTTCAATGGTACCGAGACGTTTATCTTATAAATTATCATTTAGTGCCTTATAAGGGACTGGAAACCATTTTAAAAGAGAAGGAATTACGTTTTTATTTATTAGCAAAAACTTTTTTGGAGTTCGATAATTACATTGAAGGACAGTATTTTGCGGAGTTGTTTATCGAGTATACTATAAACGCTCTAGAGAAGTCGAAATACCAATTAGCACAAATTTCCGTTGATTTTCAATTTTATAAACCGGATGACGGCGACTGGTGGTCTAAATTTTCTCGTTGGATTATAAGATGGAAATTAGTCTCTTACAATATACGTTGGAATGTCCAAATATCGAGAATTTACTCTAAATTATTCAGATTGGAAAGGGTCAAAAACTTTCAGGAGTATTTAGATCTGATTTTCAAACCACTTTATGAAAATGAAGGGTCCGATTTTTACGAACTTCAGTTCTTTTTGCAAAATGTTTGTTCTATGGATCTTGTGATATCCAACAAAGATGACTACTTATGGAAAGAATTTAATGATACCTTGTGTAAGCCAAATGAATGGTCGGCTCAAGGCGATAATCCAACGATTTCCCATTACATGTATTATTTATTCTCAAATCTCTCCCAGATTAACCTGGTAAGGCGAGAAAAGTTTCTGAATGGCATAACACTACGAAATACGTGCTCTCCATTAGCAAATAGAACTTCACAATTTGGTAACAGGCTATATTTTACAGACCAAGTGGAGTCACTGGTTTGCAATTTACTCCTGGCAGACGGCGGTCTTTTAGATGCAGAGCCCATTTGGGGAGCCGAACCAGCTCTAGTGTACGCACTTTTCATGCTTCAGATTCCAATGGTTGTTTCGCCGCTATCTTCTGTTTCGGTGACAACTGAGCAAGCGCCATTTATTAATGAGGAATTGATGAATGGGCATCACTTTAACAAAGATTCTCGGGATTTGACTGTTAACGATAAGAATAACTATTTGGGGAATCCTTTCATGAAATTATTTCAGGTAGGGATGCAGATATCTTTATCGTCAAAGTCAGTTTTGTTGAATAGTTCTTATACAGGAGAACCCTTGATAGAGGAATATAGCGTTGCTGCCAGTATTTATTTGCTGAACGCAGCGGACCTCTGCGAACTGGCTAGAAACAGTGTAATTGCATGTGGATATGATGGGTTTTACTTGTCACATTGGCTAGGTATCAGTATAAAAGAATCACTCTATTTTGAACAAAATATTGGTTTTGTTGATAAATGGTATGATATTGAGCCAGACACTTCCATGAGACATAATGTACCATTAATCAGGCGAGATTATAGAAGAGAAACTCTAGAACATGAATGGCAGTTTATAAACAGCAAATTTAAATAGATTCTTTGATTTTTTTTCAACCAAAATAAATATTGACATCTATGTAAATAAATTATAGTCATTGAAAATAGAATGTGGATGACGGTCAAGATATTTTCCGACACCTCAGTGGAAGCAGTTTGAATCCTTTTAGGTTTTGAACTAATGTCACTACAAATGCAACTGATATATGTACGATATTAATGCGAGACCTTTCGGTCATTTTTTTAGCCAACTAGGCTCTATGTCTCTGACATATCTTGCATATGTCTTCAATCTGTCAAATTTATGGAAAGATTTGCTTGCTGTATCAGGGTCTCCATAATAAAATAATTTGAATTGACTAGCTTTCTGGTCACCTTTTTCCAACTGCATTGCTAAATCGATGACCCCAACACTTCTTTGAAAATACCATTTGTTGACTATATTGTCTCTCCTACTTCTCCAAAGCAATTCTTTGGGAAACTTTTTAAACATAAGGTTGAATATGATGTCGGATATTCCCAATGAACCTTTGAGGTGCGGTAGAACAGCAAACTTATCTAAATAGACAAATTGATTATCCGATGGGCCCTCGAAAGTCAAAATTGCGATCCCTTCATAGTCTCCAATCACAATAATAGAAGCAATATTACCGTTGATTCTGTTCAAATAATGAACTAAATCCAGTTCCCTCCCAAAACTTTGATCCAAAATATTTTTTAACTTTGTTAAATCCACCTTTGACTGTTTATCTAAATCTCTTCCATGAGGATTTTTCGAGGAGAATGACTCCGGTAGTCCAATGCTGTTGTGTTCATCGAGTCTCCGGTGTTCGAACAATTTTATATGTATGCCTTTTTTTAGAACTGTTGTGACAGAGATGGCTTCTTTACTGTCTGCGGTGAGGCTACCAGATGATTCGTGACTCGCAGGCAGTTCGTACCACGAATTGCCCGCTATTCCCAATGATGCATTGTGTCGGCTTTTGAATCTTGGTAGTGATGAGGAGATCAGTGAACGATCCGTCAGTAAATTATAGAGCAAGGGATTATTTCTATCCGAGGCCAAAGCTGCCGCTTCTAGGGTTGTAATGAGGCCTGTTGAAGTTTTTGATAAATTTGAAAGAACTGCATTCATATATTGCAAATCCTCCATGTGCTCCTTCAGCTTACGCTCGGTGCCTAGAAGGTTTTCTTCCTCCATGAATATCTCCATCCTATGCAATAAGTCGTCAGATTCCGGCTTTCTGAGCTTTATTTGGTCGATCTTCTTCGATAAACTCGATCTGAGGGGTATGAATTCCTGGAATAAATTGATGAACACATGTGCATTGTTGTGTCTCTCATCAGACGGTATACCACCATTGTTGTTTAGTAAAAAGAACTTATCTATGTAAGGAGTCACTTTGTAGGTCAGGGAATCCAAATATTGAGTGTAATCATTGACCATGTGCTTGCTTGCGGTGGCCTCATCATATATGAAAGGCTTTATTATGGGTACAGAGTAGCAATTGCCTGGAGTAAATAATGCCCTATCTGTATTGAGTATTGATATAGTTTTACCACCAAAGGACTTTGAGCAGCCTTCGTTTATATGAATTGGGCGCAAATTGGCACAAGTTACCAACTTGTCGTATGCCTCGGCCTGCCTGTTGATGTGTGACGTCGGTGGAATGAGACATATGGGATTTAAACCCAGCATTTTCAACCGTTGCAAAGAATTGCCCAGTTGCAAAATCAATTTTGGATGCGCTGTCTGAATATTCCGTATCAGAAGCAAACAATAATTCGTATAACTAGAACCGTTGGTGTATTTTGTTAGGTAGTCTTTAGCTTCGCGCTTTGTTGCCGTCGAATTTAGAACGGCCAAGATAAGGTTCTTGGATCTCGCATTTTGCTGCTCATATTTGATCTTGCGGAACAGATTATGTTTCCACATACTCCTCCGTACCTACATCGGAGTTCAGAGGGCCAAACAAACCTTCCAAGGTCTTTTCGCCAGCACTTGGGACTTTTCTGCAGTTGCTATGATTCAATTGTCTGCCGTAAGCTCATCTCACAATGTGGTCATTTTTCACAAACGTGACATTCACGCGTGTCTCCAACTCTGAAAAATTTTTAGCAGTGTGTAGGAAGTACATATACAGCAAGCCAGAGGCTAAAAGAGCCTTCTCCAGCTCTCTTGAATGGCAGTTGCACCATAGAACATGATTGATGTCACTTCCAGATACGCTGAAAGATAACTTTTCGCCGGAAGAGATCGAGTTTATCGTGGAGAATGAGCCCATCAAGATCTTCCCACGGATAACGACGAAGCAAAGAGTACGAGACACCAAGGACGACCCTGCGGCCGAGGACTCAGTTGCCACGAAATGGCGGCTGATTACGACAGACGACAAGCCGCTGAATAACATGGTAGCCACCAAGTCAGTCGAGGTTTCTCTGTGGCTGGCACTGCTGCTCAAGCAGCAGAACAAATGCAGCATTATCGCCCCCGGCTGGCTCACCGTGCGCGAGCTGGACAAGTTCATCAACTACGAGAAGAAGTACAAGGACAGGTTTGGAAATCTGCCGTGGAACTGGCTTGTGCTGGCGCAGCTGCTGTTCCGCCGTGCCCCGGACGATTTCTATGACCCAGTCCACGACCTCAGGTCTCGCGTCCAGGACCTGCGAGAGATCCGGCAGATGAAGATCCTGCAGGGTCTCAAGTATCTGAACGAGTCTCATCTGCAGCTGGACAACCTGTCGCTTCTGGAGATCAACGAGCTGCGTCCGTTCATCGTCAACGTGATGGACAGGCTGCGCGAGCTGCACACAGTGCAGAGCAGCGCAGCGGAGACGTGAATACGACTGCCAGCACTCGAGCGTAGCCCGTAATGAGCGGCAGAGGTGGTCCCCATTCGTTCTGGACGGCAGAGATTGTCGGTCGCCTCGGATTTGGACTCGCCCGCCCACAGCAGGTTTCGAACGTGCAGGAAACGGCTAGAGGCCATCGGCCGTCAGGACTGGCAGCACCGCGACTCGAGGATGTACCACAGGAATATGGGAGACCGGAGGACTACTCTTGCTGCGCCAACGGGAACGTGCCAGTTTTATGAATTGCCCACCCTTTCCGGATACGGAATACCCGGCTCAGTCACGTGTGGGATCTACACGTCGACAAGATCCACTAGATTGTCTCCGGCACTCCTCCCCAGAGGGTTGTTACAAAGATAAGGCGCATATATAAGTGGCCTTTGGGCATACACGTAACCAAAGCGTACCGCAAAGGTCGAAACTGGAAGCACCAGAAATATACAGGTATAACAGAAAGAGATCAGCATGTCATTCATTTTGAGATTGGTAGGTCTTCGCAACAAGAAGAAGCAGCAATCCAGCCCTGTGGACATGGTTTACACGAACGAGGACAACGAATTTGTCAATATAATCACCAGCGCAGAGGCCAGCGAGGAGGAGGCCACAGCAGACGTGTCGCGCTGGGAGATGGCCAAGGTGTGGGGGCCCAAGAGCCGCCAGAGCGGCCTGGACGCGCGCGCAGCCGCCGGCGCCCAACCCCGCGTCTTAGCAAAGCCCGGAGGCCAACGGCCTGCTGGCAAGCTGAAGAGAGCGGAGGCAGACCGCAGATACTGCATGGAGGACTCCAGAGAGCTCGAGATGTACGACGACAAGTGGAACAGGACGCACAAAGTAACGAACCGGAGGAAACACCTTGGGACCAAGAAATATCTGTCGGGCGCTGCGTAGCGGCGCCTTGGATAGAACCAAAAGTCTGTAATATGTAACCAAAATTGTTCTCCCAATCTATAGAGGCAGTCGGGCGCAGATGCAGTTACGCCGGTTTGCCGCAATTGTCGGCACGAGTCGCAATGGGCGCGATGGGCGCGATAGGCACTCCATGAGGGCACGACAGCGGAGGAAGGCGCTCGTGTGTCGGGCAAACCCACGTGGTGGCGTGTCCGGCTTCGATGCGGATCTCGCGACGACTTAACGTAGTACTTTTGCATGCATGACTCGCGAAACTGAGCTGTGCGTGCGTCCGTACAAAGTGAGAACCAAGGCGATGCCGGTCTGTGCCATCGATAGTCATGCTAAGCAGGCTCCACAGGATTCCCCAGGGTCTGCTGGTGGGTGTACCAGCCAAGTCTAGTAGAGCGTGGCTCGCGGGTGTGCCGCCTCGTTACGTTTCTCGCGCCGGCAAACGCTCCTGCGACTTGCGGATTGTTCGTGTGCTCACGTGCCGTGGAGGGGCTCGATGCCCAAGGGAAACTTCAGTAGCAAAAGGGCAGCGTCATATACGAAAAACCTGCAGCGCGGCATTGGCATATATAAAGGGAGCGCAAGCGGAAGAGGCTCCGAGTGTACCTGTATCTTTAACAGCAAGTCAGGCTACAGAAAGAGCAGTTATACGAGTGACTGTTGCAATATCTGTGCCACGTTCCACGCTAAAATATGAAAATATCTACCTTGGCTACGTTCGCTCTAGCCAGCGCTGTCGGAAATGCGTTCGTTGTTCCGGAATTGTTCCAGCAGGTGTTCCTTGCTGAGGATGCCGTCCAAGAGACATTCGAAGACTCTTTGATTGATCTAGAGGACATTGCCATCAACATCCCAAAGCCACACATCCCATACTTTTTGAAACCGCTGGTCGAGTCGGATAAGCTCCAGGAGAAGATCGCCATCGATGACCTCAACCAGACAGTGAGAGACCTTTACCATATTGCCAAGGCATCGAAGAAGAAGTATGGACACCCTACCCGTGTGATTGGCTCGCCAGGCCACAAGAAGACCATAGGCTACATCTTGCACCACTTCGAAGACATGAAAGACTACTACGACATCAAGGTGCAGTCGTTCAAGGCTTTGACCGGTAAGATCAAGAGCTTCAACTTGAGCGATGCTAAAAGCGGTGAGACGTTCAAGAATACCACGGCCTTTTCGCTATCACCTCCCGTCAAACCGTTTGTTGGCGAGTTGGTAGAGATCCCAAACCTCGGCTGTTCTGAGAAGGACTTTGAGGCTGTCACTCCACCCCCACCATTCGAAAAGCAAAAGAAGAAGATTGCCTTGATTGAGAGAGGCCAGTGTCCATTTGGTGTTAAGAGCGATTTGGCCGGTAAGTTCGGCTACCATGCTGTCGTAGTGTTCGACAACGAGCCTGAGACTGAAAACGGTGGCCTGCATGGCACACTGGGTAAGCCTACAAAACACACAGTCTCTACCATTGGTGTAACTCACAGTGTGGGTAAGAAGCTTATTGCACGTATCGCAAAGGACAGACTGCTGGGCAAGGTTTACAAGCTGCACTTTGAAATGGACTCTTATATTGTAAATATCAAGACCCATAATATCATTGCCGACACCAAACACGGAGACGAGGACAACATCGTTGCGCTTGGTGCACACTCTGATTCGGTCGAGGAAGGCCCCGGCATCAACGATGATGGTTCAGGTACTGCATCTCTGCTCAACGTTGCAAAGCAGCTAACCCACTTCAAGATCAACAACAAGGTTCGGTTTGCATGGTGGGCTGCAGAGGAAGAAGGTTTGTTGGGCTCTAACCACTACGCTTACAATTTGACAAAAGATGAAAACCTAAAGATTAGAGTTTTTATGGACTATGACATGATGGCTTCGCCAAATTATGAGTACGAGATCTACGATGCTAACAACGTCGACAATCCAAAGGGCTCAGAAGAACTGAAGAACCTGTACATTGATTACTATAAGAAGCTTAACTTGACCTATACTCTGGTACCATTTGACGGTAGATCAGATTATGTGGGCTTTATAGAAAACGGTATTCCAGCAGGTGGTATTGCTGCCGGCGCTGAGAAGAAAAATGTGAATAACGGCAAGGTGTTGGACAAATGCTACCACCAACTCTGTGATGATGTATCTAACTTGGCATGGGATGCATTTTTGGTCAACACCAAGTTGATTGCACACTCGGTAGCCACCTATGCTAATTCATTCGAGGGCTTTCCAAAGAGAGATGCTAACGAAACATCCGTGTATTCAACAGAAAGTTCGGCACCAATGTTTAAATATAGAGCAGATATGCTCATCATTTAAGTTGTATAAGTCTTTTTTTTTAGGCTAGACACGAAATGTTCCTACGTAAGAATAACAAAGGGGTGAATTATTTTATATTCTGGTTTATTTGGATTTACCTTCCAAAACCAAAGTGAAAGTTGAAATTATTGCCGAAGCGTGCATCCCTCGGTCCCTGAGCATACCTGAATTGGTTACCCTGGTGACCACCATGTCTCTGGGCTCCTAGTCCTCTTGCGGAATCGTATTCCTGGCGCTTACTTTCGTCACTTAAAATCTCATAAGCCTGGTTAATTTCAGACATCTTCTCATCATGGTGTTTTTGTTCATCGTCTGAGAGTTGCCCTTGTTTGTCGGGGTGATGTTTCTTGGTGAGAAGCAGGTATGCCCTCCTTATATCTTTAGTGGAAGCTTTCTTATCGACATTTAATATCTTGTAGTAATCTTTATCTGTCGGTATTTGTGCCGATTGTTCCTGCTGTTGATGTCGTTGTCTTTGTTGCTGCTGTTGATGGAACCATTGCTGTTGTTGCTGCCGTTGTCTTTCCTGTTCTCGCCTTACGTTCTCTTGTATGACTAAAAACAATTGCCGGATGACATTGTTCTTTGCGTGGCCAAGGTTGTTGTGGTGGAAGAAATTACGCATCAGTTCCTCAATTCCGCTATCTCCCCGGTTACCTTTGTTCAATCCATTTCTTGCTATGTACATGAGAAGAGGGGGGTAAGTGTTCCAAAGTTTATCTAGGAGTTCGCCTGATAAAGGTTGTCCATGGCTCTGAAACAACTCAAAATTCTCCCATTCATTAGAACCCAAAACTTCTTTGAGTGCATGTTTGCATACGGAAGAAAACTTCCCATTTTGTTGGGAAAGTTGCATCGAAGTTTCACAAAGTGTAGAATCTATAAATGCAATAAAATCTGTCTTGTATCTGGGTTTGACATGCTTCTCAAACTGCTTTTCGAATGGAGGATCAGTTAAAAGAGTATTGATGGTCTGGTTCAATATTGCTATTAGTAACTTGTAATTATTTTCAAACGCATCCGGCACTACTATTTTTGAAAACGGCCTCTTAGCCTTCAAGTAAAATTGCTCAACCTCTTTCCAAGTGGTAAATGTTTCATTTTCATCCTCATCAATCATACTGTATACATGTGGATCCAAAATTCTGGCTCTTGGAGGATTTATCTTGGTTAATTTGGTATTTAGAAGTGTCAATTTCTTGCACGGTTCGTAATCCATATCGACTGCGAGACACCTTCGTAAATGCGTAGGTTCTGAGTTCAAAACGAAAAGTTGAATAATTGCAATATGGTAATGAATTTGCAGTCTTTTGCCTAGATTGAGTCTTAACCTTTGTTTTTCAAGTAAAATCTCGTAGCTTCGTATTAACTCATGCGAAACTGTCAGATCCATATTCTCGGAAAGCTTGAAAAGTAGCAGATCAATATTCTTCAATTGCGTGTTGAAGTCAAAAGGTGAAATTTCCAATAGCTCGGCAATCGCAGATTCGATGCTTGAAAGGTCGACGTTCTTGTGCGTCAAGATCTCATGTAGAGTGTTGTTCGCCTGCACAAATTTCAAGAACTTCTCATTTGTCTTGTCTGTGAGCTTGTCCCAAAGACCAAATTCCACATACAAATTTGCCAAACGGTTAGTAGCCAGTTTTCCAAAGGCCTCGTCACCTTCTGAGCGCACATGTTCAAACGACATCATCGCCCTGAGTTCCAGGCCCTGGGTCAGCTCTATCAGGCCACTTCTATAGTACAATTGGTTGAGTAATTTAACACACTTGGGAGATAATGTAGTACAACAACTTTCAGTTTTGGATATGAGATCCTTGTACAAGCCCAATGATCTTGAGTCAATTTTCAACTCTTTACTCTCATTTTCGAGTGCCTCTATGTTGCACTGTGCTTCTGAGCTTTGAACAGTTATGACATAAAGCAGGAGCTGTAGCCATGCTACAAAAATGTAGTGTCGACACCTACTGATCATTATTATGGCTGGTGCTTTTTCTCACCGTGTCGTATGCAAATTAAGCGCTCTTTCAAAAGCTCAGAGCGGATCAGACAGCCAGCTTGTGATAATCAGTCAAAGCACCAATCTTTCTATAAACACCACTTAGCGCCTTAAACCAATAGCCACTGTTTTCCTATGAACCCTGGAATACTTTCCCTTTGAGATTGACAGCTGAGTCTTATCTTGCTAGGTGGTCATAACAGTACGGTAGTTCATATATCGACCACATACAGACAATTGGCTCTGTCCGAGAAGCCCTAATGAAATAATAATTCACGTGCAGTCAATCACCCAAGCCCTATATTTTGAACAGAGCCTCCAAAGGCAGCCCTAAATACATCTGTGAAGACTGTCGTTTCTTTTAGAGGAATTTGGCCAATCCCTCTTTCACATTTCCTATTTTGATTGTCTTTCTCTGATTTTCCTTTTTCGTCCTTAAATCCCTTCACGTGCCAAGTATTGCATAGCCACTATCCCAATGGAAGGGCTTGGGACGAAGCAATATATAATGGGTCAAAGATAAAAGCAGTTGTGATAACTGTAAAACGATGTTGGGGATTGCTGGCAAAACGATACAGTGTATTCTCGAGACCTAAGTCCTTCAAAAACTAGTCAAAAGGTCAAAACTACACCATTTAAGACCTCTTCAACCCCTCTGGTCAGTTTATCGCCAAGACAATCAGCACAATCAAGCCGTCGAAGGGGAAATTCGCATATCAAGTCAGGGTTCCTTATAATTTGTTTGGGAAGCACATTTCGCGAGGTGTGCATATATAGTAGAACCAAACAGCATAAGCTCAAAGTCGTTTTAACCAAGGGTTTCACAAACGGAAATTGTCACTGCAAGAAGTACCAAGCCACACTCATTGATATCTGAGCCACACATATATTTTAATGGCGACTGCTGAGAAATTCTCATTCGGGTACCTATCGTACTTGGTGTTTGAGTCGGTGCTGGAAGTTGTGATAATATCGTTTGCAGGGTTTTGCAGCGCTCACACAGGACTGCTTCCTAAGAAGTCACAGAAGGTGATATCACAACTGAACGTGGATTTATTCACGCCATGTCTTATTTTGAGCAAGCTGGCGAAGTCCCTTTCGCTAGCTAAGATTATTGAGATAACGATTATTCCGCTTTTTTTCGTTCTGACGACGGGAATATCGTACATCTCAGGCACAATTACCTCGAAGTTCATGGGTCTGGATTCTGACGAGACAAATTTCGTGATTGCAAATTCGGTTTTTGGCAATAGTAACTCTCTGCCGGTCTCTTTGACGCTTTCCTTGGCATACACGCTGCCGAACTTGACGTGGGATCAAATTCCAAATGACAACAGAGATAACGTTGCATCGAGAGGTATTTTGTACTTGCTTATATTTCAGCAAATTGGGCAGATGCTCAGATGGAGTTGGGGTTATAACAAGCTTATGAAATGGTCAGGTGAAAACCAGCAGCATATGCCACCCACACAGATTCAGGTTCACCTCGAAGCGTCCAGATTACGTGAACTAGACGAATCCACTAGTACGTTTGAAGCCAATGTTAACGAAAACACAAGCAGTATTCTTGGATCATCAAATTCATTTTGGATTAAATGGGCAAACAATGTGAAGCAGTTTCTGATGACATTTAAGGGCTATTTAAATCCTCCATTGTATGCAATGATCGTCTCTGTGTTCATTGCATCGATTCCACCATTGCAGAACGAATTGTTCTACAAAGGTGGTTTTTTGAACAATACATTAGGGGAAGCAGTGACAGAGCTGGGTTCAGTCTCTATCCCAATGATTTTGATTGTTCTAGGTGGCAATCTTTATCCAAGCAATGAAACATTTCCAAAGACACACAACCACAACAGATTGGTAATAGGTTCCATTATCGGACGTATGATCCTGCCCTCGTGTTTTCTGTTACCTATTATTGCGGTTGCAGTAAAATACATTAACGTTAGTATCCTTGATGATCCTATTTTTTTGGTGGTAGGGTTTTTGCTCACAACATCGCCTCCAGCCATCCAATTAACTCAGATTACGCAACTAAATGAGTTTTTTGAAGCAGAAATGGCCAAAGTCCTGTTTTGGGGATATGTTGTACTTGCACTGCCTGTCAGCATTATTGTTGTCTCGGCAGCGATCTATGTTTTGCAATGGGCCGACATCAACGGCTAGGGGATATTCGTCATTTCCAAGCATTATTAAAACTTTAGCCTTCTTTCACAGATGTGATCTGCAAGCCTTATATTATCGCAAGAAACAGATGACTTCAGGAAATATTTCCTCATTTCATCTCATTTAATTCATGGTATAGAGTAAATATATTGTGAATAGTTCTTGTATTTTTTGAATTATATATCCCTAGTTTTCATATTTTGACCTTTCTTTAATTTTTTACCACTCGCTCTCTGTTAATGTCAAGCTCAGGAGTGGAGGACAAAACGTTAAATAATTATTTTATTTGAGCTTCAATATTTAAAACCAGGGAACAGAAAAACAGGAACTTCTTTAAAACTATAGAAGACCTAATTATCGAGTCTTCAAAATTTTAATTTAATTGTTAAAACTTGATTTAGTTTATGATATATCGATATTCAAAAACTTAACAATCACAATTGAAATAAAAAAGACAAAGATTTCAACAAAAAGTTTATCATTTAAAGGAGAGGCGAGTGCAGAACTGTCTTTAACAAACTTTATTATTTTGTATTGATATTCGAAGGCTTATTTACCAAATAAGGTGGAGCATAGAGAATTGGTCCTTGGCTTAGAATTACTAAAATGATTTGTTTGATAATAATAGACTTTAAACTTTAAGGACTCAGCTTTACTTGCCGGTTGTGACAATTCTTACCTCATCTTCTCTCTTTGCTACAATAGTATGGAATAAAGAACACTAAGTACTGCTTTTTATTGTAAATTGGTTTACAACTTAATTTGAATAGTAACTACATGATTCATTTCGCAACCGCCCAGGTATCATTAACTAGACTTACCTGATACGGCACGCCGGTTCTTATACCATACCGACAGGGCACATATTCCTGGTATGCGACAGATAATGGGCATCTCATCTAACACATACTTATTTGCTGTAATATTGCTGTATAGTTGACTGGGATGTTTCGCTTAATATCAAGTTGACTTAGTATAAATGCTATTATACAGTCTGTTAGTCTAAGAAGCTTGTTCTCCTATAAAAACTATATAAAATGCATTACAAACTGTGATATCAATTCCTGGCAAAGGCGTCGCCTTTTATATCCTTTAAACTCTCTGTGGAACGAGGTGCACTAACAACCTTTTTAGTTGTTGAACTCGGTGGAACGGAGCAAACAATTATTAGTTGTTGACCAGAGCTGTAATCTACAAATATTGTAGAGCCAACGAGCAAGTAAGCAAGTGCAAGATCACAAGATCTAAGCGCCGAACTGCGGCATAAGAACGATAGTGCCTGATGGGTGACAGTGGTCCGATGATGATAATAGAGCCTAGCAATAGACAGTCTAGACCACATGCATCGATAAGTAAGAGCTAAGTTTGACCCTCGGTCAACCATGGTCCGAGGTCCCAATCAAAAGGTATAAAAGGCCAACTAATTGCTAACAATTAATACCAACGTTCGTAATATCTTCTATATAGGTTTTATAACAGAACAAGCATTAATTTAGACAGCTCTCTTTACCACAACAAATATTGTATAACGTTTCTGAGTTAAACAATCTTAAAAATATAACAACGGCTATATTATTGGTATCGATAGTAATATAACAAGCGGTTATATTACGTGGCAGAAGTTGCAAGTTGTAGTATTAGTGTTTCGGAATACATGTCTATATTCTTTGTTCTTCTAATCTAGTTAAATCTAAAGAGTACTTTCTCTGAAAAGTACTCGCCTTATATACGTGAAAACTCTTCACAATAGCATTGTATCTTATCGTGGATGCCGTGAGTCACAATGGCCTGTCGTTGCTTTATTCTCATTGCAACCAATAGCAGTGCTCACATATGGCATCTATTCTTCAGCGGCTGTGAACGACTAGCCTCGTGACTGTTG